>LQRL01128042.1:18027-29393 GCA_001703475.1 Hydroides elegans
CCCTGACTGTTCTAAAAACAGCGGACTAGATGTCTCACTTTTTACATATTTAAAATGTGTTTGTAGTGCTAAAACCGTACACAGTGATTTATCATTTACATTACATACAATAGGAATTTCCAAAGTGCGCTCTCTGAACTGAATAACCTTAGATCCTTTAACAGTAACTACTGCACCTAAATCATCAAATCGTACCGACTCTCGCGAGAGTGTGAAACAAGGATCAAATGACGTTTCCGATTTAGGACACAAATTTGCTTTTCGTAAAAATGTATAAAATCCCGTCAGAATACAGGCTATATAATCAGACTCAGTTGCTGGGTTACATTTTCCTATTATTGCTTTTAACATCTCATAAGTAATAGGAACTTTTGTATTTACTTCAGATCCCAATATACGCTTATAACCCCTCAAAGTTGATGTAACAACAAAGTTTTCTCTCCACTCTACGGAGTAACCGAACATGTTATGTAAATATTTTACCGCAGATACATAATTCAAAATGGAATGAAACTTTAACGAACGTGCTAAAAAGGCTACATACAAGCTTATCAGAAAATCGGAAGCCGGTAATGCATCTTCATTTACCATTTCGCAAAAATCCAAATATTTTTTAAACTGTGACTTCCGCGTTTTCCATGAATTCACGGAATAATAGGAGAGGCGTGCATTTGCGGCTTCTCGAGCGAGTTGTTGTTTTGTTTCATCTGAAGATAAAAAGGAATGTTATAAGAACTAACATAATTGATTAAGTTATGCCACATATTGCTGTCATTAAGACGAGATAAACAGTCACATATGACGTTTGCGTTTCCTTTTATATATCTTGCAGTCAAATGAAAATTTGTCATATGCGGATATCTGTAACAATTCGCGTAAATAAGTCATAATTTCAGATGAACCTTTACATGTACCATTATTTATAAATGCCATACACTGAGTATTATCTGTATATACAATAACCCGCTTATTTTTCCATAAATGTCCATACGACCGCGCCGCTTGTATTATAGAAAATAATTCTAATGCATTAATATTTTTCCTTATTGACTCAGATATATTATGAGAACACCAATTTTTACCAATATCAACGGTATCTGGAATATAAGGTTTTACACCATCATCCCATGCACCACATAACCAATTAACATCGTAATATACCCCATATCCATAAAATGAACTATCTGTTACAAATATTTCCATGTTTGACGCATCATTTTCTAGCAATTTTGCTTTTCCATTGAAATCTGGATTACCAACAATATTTTTCCAAAACCGTAAATCATCTTTCAATTTACTATTGAGTCGAACAAAATGGTTATTGCGCTTAATTTTGTCTAATAAATTATAAACACCGCGCGAAAAAGACCTTCCAGCTTTAACTACAGTACTTGCAAATGACAATAAACCTCCTAAACTTTGTAACTCACGTTTAGTCACTTTCTTTTTCAATAAAATATTATCAATCACATCGCGTAGCCGTACCACTTTTTCAAACGGCATACTAACCGTCATTGCTAATGAATCAAGCTGTAACCCTAAAAAGACAATATTTTGGGTGGGGCCTTTTAGCTTACTCCAACTGATAGCAAAACCAAGTTTAATCAACAAATTAATAAGCGCTAATTGTACGTTAAAACATTCTTCATAAGATTGGCCTATGATCAAAATATCATCAAGATAATTAACAATACATTTAAAACCTAAACGTTGCATAATTTTAACAATCGCGTTGCTAATTCGCGTAAAAATCCCTGGAGAACTTGCACAACCAAAGCATAGAAAATTATCAATATAGTATTCATGATTATTTTTGTCACGCGGACCGAATACTCAACGAAAACCCTGAAATAATCTATGATCAGGATAAACAGGTACTGATCTATATACTTTAGATAAATCTACTGATGCGAAAAAACACCCCTTTGTTACGAATTTTGACGCGTAATCAACTGTTTTATATTTAACTTTATCATAATGTATATAATTATTTATTGATTTACCAGAAGGGCGACTACAGTCCGTTATAGGGCGAAAGTCATTGCTCTCTTTTTTTGGAACAGCGCCATAAGCATGTATACAGTGTGGTTTGCGAACCGATTTGGAGATTTTTCCGTCGTATAGTTCCTGTTGCAAAAGTTCGTCAAGTTTTTGTTTAGCAAGAGGCTCCTCAGCGGAGGAATAATTTTCACATTCATAGTGCTCTATAACCGAAGTGTCCCCATCAAATATTTTAAACCCGTTTTTAATACCATTTACTAGATATTCGCGATCGAAATCATCACATAAATATTGTTCCCAAATAAGCGGTTTAAGGGACGAGTATACACCTCCTATATAATGCTTTTCAGAGACGCGCCTGAATATGGCTTCGCGAGCCGAGTTTACATCAGCTATTCATCGTTTACGGGTATCCGATTGCGGCATAGAGCTTTGAAGTGTGTATGTCGAAGCGGGATGATTTTCGCTGCATAACAAACACTTATGTTCATATTTGCATTTGTGTGACATACATGCATCCCCGTTGTTGAAGCGCAGGCATTTGTTGCCTAGGAGAGGAGATTTACGCTCTCCGTCATTCCGAAAACGTGGTGAATTCGGCGCTTTTACAAGATGGCAGGTTGCCAGATGCGCATCGCAGTTCATATTTCACACACCTATCCCGTCGACAGAGTTATGTACGGCATTGTCATAAGTCATAATACTATTTGACGTGAATCGTTGGGCCGATTTCAGCGCGATAAATGACAAATGGCGAGTGTATGCCAAAGCGTTTTTGTCGTTTGAAATAAGCATGTTTTCCAATATGAGCAGCGACCCATACATATGCTCCCCCATCGTTAGTTCAGTATGTCCCTTTTTACCCTCGATGAAGTTGAATGGGCGCGGTGACGAATATTTTGGTTTTTCCATTGTTGGAATGTTCAACTCACCCGGTTTTTGTTGTGTTCCTTCCGAATGGATCGCCTCCCGAACCTCCGCCACGGTGTGAGGTGATGTAGTTTCGTCACTAGGTTTCGTAACGGGGGATTTAGTATCCGATGATATCACTTTTACAGCCTTTTTAAAAGGCCCGCTTGCCCCACTGATAGTCCGAATTCCGGCAAAGAAATTGTATCCTCAGTAAGTGTCCCAAGTGCTTCAAAACTATCCACTTCATTGTCCAGAAACACACATACAGTTTTTTCCTTTAAAAGGAACTCTTTTTTGCAATCACTTAGTGCAAGCAGCGATCACTTTCTCCTGTTTTTCTCTGTGTCTCCCATTTTTAGAGCGTGTTTAATTAAATGAAAATAAATTTCAAACAAGATATATTCAATATAGATTATAATTTCCACTGTGCACGCGGCTATCGATATTTAAAAGTGAACGAATCTTAGAAAGTAAGGATGAATAAAAGGCAGCATAACCGGATTCCTAGAAATGGAATTTGCGGTCATCAAGAGAAGGAATCCATGAGTAATAGAAGAATGGAAATATAGCGAGAACAAAAAAAGAAAGGATGGGACCACCCCTACACCATTGTCAATTATACTACAATAAACTGTTACTCATTTTAATTGTAACCATTAACACTGCACTCGCTCGCCCACTTTTGTGAAAGCGAGCGAGCGAATAAATGTATAAGTCCGTTTATTTTGATAGTGACCATTCACACTGCGCTTGATCGCTTGCTTTGTAAAAATGAATTATTATATATGAATCAATGCCTATGTTGCGGGGAAACAAACCTCAGTGAAAATTTACCTTAGTTCTCTATGTGTTCTTTATAAGGGACTGCTGTTCTTTTCAGTGTATGAGACAATTGTTTTCCGCAGACATAATTCGAGATACATTTCGAGAATATATTCACACAGTGGATTAGGGGCGATCGCTTATATTTACACTTCGGATTGCTTAATAATGCTCAATGTGTCCATTTGTTGTGTTTTTTATTTCGAATTAATAACGTTTATTACCATTTTTGGTAGGGATTCTTTGTTGAATTGTTTGATTCCTTGATAAATCATCTATGCTTATCGTAGCAATATTTGTAGCAATCGCCTAACCTATGCAGCCTTTGTGTATTACTGTGATTTTATGATATCACTGTAATACCCAGTAAACAGAAAACGTTTTTTGCACGTTTTGTAATGGTGAATATTTGGTTACTTATACAGAAAACTACTTTTTCACGTTTTTCTCACGTTTTCGTATAGTCGTACGCCATGAACATTTTAATTACGTATTTCGAAAGGTTTTAATTTCGTTTTAAAAACGTTTTTATGTTAAGGGTTTCTTAAGGTTACACTTAAACGTTAAAAAAACACGTTCACGGGAAACGACAAAAGCACTTATTTTGGAAACGACAAAAATACGATATTAAAAACGTTTTTTTACTTGTGATAATAACGTTACGTTTGCGGGTTTGTGTATACGTCATCAAACATAGCATTTTTATTCAGTTTATATTTGAACGAACACAATTAAGAGAGAAAGGAAGGGCTAACTGGAATAAGTCTCAGAAACCTATCAATACACGGATGAAAAATGTCGTTGCTTATCACAAATTAATCTACAGCTACCTTTATTTGAAGCAACACAAATAAATATTCGAAGCCATGAGAAATTATTCATTTACAAAAACGGATAGTTTTTCATAGGCAATAACACCTCTCCAGAAACTAAACTAATGTATATCAGATGCTTAAGGATCCGTGGAAAACGGATTAAGGTAAATATGAATATCTATGAAGATTAAACATACAGAGAGAAACATATAATAGATGATAAGAGGGAAAGAGAGAGTTTGCCGGAATAATTAATTAATTCTTCACTTTTAGCAATAAAAGTATATGTGCAGAAAAATTCGTTGCCATTACACATATATAAGAAGATTTTTTTCAGGTTCTGATATCTACAGCTACTAGAACTTATCATGATTGAATATGTGATACTTGTACATAAAACAGTAACTAATGATCAGAAACAAGGCACGAGAAATATGTTTCGATCAATATAAATCAGGTTTTTATTTCGTACAAAATACGTGTTATTTAGGTTTTTATTACGTACAAATTTCGCATTAATTACGTTTATATTAGGTGCAAAACACGCAATTGAAAAATGTGCAAAAAAAACGAAATCGTGTATGAACAGAATAACGTGTTAAAAACGTTTCCAAGTCACGGAAAAAACACGTAATCGAAAACGTATTCTTTACGTTTTAACAACGTGTCTCTGTTTACTGGGTACCTAGTAATATCACATCTTCAAATGATATAACATGCAAATATGAATCTTCTAAACATCATATATTTTGATTATATTTTCTAAACTCGTAGTCGTATGAAATGTATGACAGATATCAAACAAATATACAAACCCAGCTCTAATCTGTTTGTAATGGTGCGTTCAGCGGGACTTTGCGTCTGCGTCTGCGGAATCTAAATATGTATAAAACATAGTAAGCCCAGCGGTATTAATTCCGCAGGAATTACTATGTTTTATACCAATTCTAATTCAGCCGACGCAGACGCAAAGTCCCGCAGAACGCACCATTAAACTGATAATGCACATTTTCCCCGGTACAATTATTTCCCTTCCTCGGTGCGGGAAAACAATTGTTGACAATTGTTTCACCACTGAGGTTTGTTTTCCCCCAACATTGGCCAATAAATAGATAAAAACTATTCATCTACATAAAATAATAAAGTTCAAAATATATTTATAAATTTTATTTTTACACCTAAATTTCATAACATATAGATACATATGCAATACATAGACTTTTCTGAACAATTTTAAATCAATCTATACTTTGATAGACTGTATAAAAGGGTTCACGTTACACTCCGGACTTAAACTTAATGCAGACAAATCTATCCTATTCTTTCTAGGCCCATGGCGAACAAAAGATACAAATATTTTAAACATGCAAATAGAAAGAGAAACAATAAACATGCTTGGCATAGAGATAGGTAGGTGCCAAAAAACTATACAAGCGAAGAATTTCGAAGACAAAATACCCAAGATGATAAAACAATTACATATACATTCAAGTCAAAATTTAAGTTTATGCGGTAAGATTTTATTGACAAAGTCTATAGGAATTTCAAAATTGATTCACCCAATGTCAATTGTCGACATGTCAGATGAGACAGTTAAGAAAATACAATCTCAACTAAATCAATACATATGGTCTTATAAACCAGCTAAAGTCAAACATACAGTCCTTGTCGGAGATATGAATGAGGAAGGACTACGCTCCATTGATGTAAAATGTAAGCGTAAGGCCCTTATAGTTAATTGGTTTATGCGTTTTAGAAATGGCAGAGGCTGGCAAGACGTTATAAGAGAAAAGTTTGAAAAAATAGGAGGCTTAGATTTCCTTCTTAATTGCGATTACGATACAAAATATATATCCTTTTTACCGAAATTCTATAGAAATTTTCTAGACTACTTTCAGGAAATAACGGTAAATAACCATGGTGAAAATATTATTTGGAATAATAGAAATATCTTAATAGAAAATAAAACTATATTTTGGAAAGACTGGTTTAATTGTGACATGATATTTATACACCAGCTCAAGACTAACAATAATACTTGGATGTCATATGATGACTTCTATCATAAGTATAATGTTCGAACTACATACCTCACATATTTCAGCTTAATAAACACAATGAAAAAAACATTAAGACAAACACATATAAACTACTCAAGCACGACACAATTAAATACCGTAAATGACGATTTGCACCTTGTAAGCGGGCGTAGAATTAAATATGATAAAGCAAATTCAAAAGATTTCTACCATGAATTTTTAGAAGTCGAAAAAGAACCTGCAAAAGCCCAAAATATGTGGTCAGAAACCTATAATTATGATGAAAACTTATTCTACGAAAGTATGGTCCTTTCAAGGGAGTGTACAAGTGAACCGTCTTTATTATCAAATCAGTTTAAAATACTTCATAATATAACAAATTGTAGGAAAAATCTTTTCAAATGGGGTATAGCTATAAATGATACATGTGAATTTTGTAACGATACGCTTGAAGATACTTTAGTTCATGCATTATGTGAATGCAACCACACTAAAAGGTTTACTGAGGAATTGTTCCGACGCCTAGATCGGGAGAATATATATAGAAACAATACTAGTTTGATATTTTGTGTGAATAACTTAGCTCTGAATATGATATTCTTAATTATTAAAAAATATATACTATATGTTAGAACATTTAAATTAGCATTTTCATCAAAACATGTAATGCAACAAATTTACGACCGCATTATTGTAGATAAAAGAGTCCTAAGTCAATACAAGTTTAACATAAAATGGGTTAAGTTTAACAACCTTGTTAACGAAGCAATAGCTTATCATACTGAATGTTGTTAATTATATAATAGTATGTCCCTTGGTTGTACAATGTACTGTTGTCTCTGTAAAACTTTGTCCTCAGTAATTGTAAAATGCGTCTTTCTATGTTCTGTATTGTTTGATGTTCATGTATTTGTGTATTTCAATAATTATGCACTGTTGTGTAATATCAAATATAAAAAAAAAGTAATAAAAAAAATACATAGACATTATTTGTTATGCAGGGCTGGTGTCCTTGGTGCTGTCCAATATGTCAAGAAAACTGCGAAAACAATCCTAACGCGATATGCTTATCCCGACCTCAAACCTGTGTATGTTAACCCTTTTTTTGACAGAAGCAATTGCTTTTTACTGAATAAATAAGTACATTGCATCTAAAATTGGTGTATTTAAACTATTTAACCCTTTAACTGAAGCGATATATACAAAATGTTTAAATGTGAACAGATTGTCTTTTTTTTTATTTTCTTATATTCAATATTGTCATTGAGGTTTTAAATTAAAATACAATATTTGATTAAGAATAGCTGTGCCTAATAAAAATTATAACATATGATATATTTTTTTAATGCTGTGATTATCCAGACTCGTAGAAGCCTCAAGTGAGTATGTTTGCCCATGTTTATGTGGTTTAATATACATGTATATTGAAGATATGAATGAAAATAATTATTCAAATGAAAGGAGGAAAACTTCGAGACTACCTTGATTTTTTATAGGATATTGCATCTTATTGCAATATAAGTTTTGTTCTTACAAAGACTAACATTTGGTGTATATTAAATCGTTTATCTTGAAAGAATTTAGGATGGTAAATGGCATTACAAAAAGTGATTATCAATTGCAAAAGATAATATTATTTCGATATAATTCTTTAAAATACATACCTTATCAACCACGTTTAGCATTTTAATATTATTTTTCAACCGGGTCATTCGAACCATTTGGATTCCCAACGGAAACACCAGTAAAAACGATACACGTATCTAAGAATCCCAACCATATCGCGTCGCCTTGCGCTTGCATCGCTAAACATTCGTCTTCACACACTGGGCAGTTAGTGCCACATATGTCTCCATTTCCGTTTTGATGAAGGGTGCACACCTTAGGGTCGCTGGGTCCACAGTTGTCCAATGCGTGGCAGACAAAGAAGTTGAGATGACATGGGACGAAATCGCAGGGGCTCGGCGGTGGTCTATTTGGAGCTGCACGCTGAAGTATTGAGAGAAAAAATGGTGAATTTGTGGATTGATCTATGCATTTAATTGCCAATAACCGACTTGCGACAAGGCTCGATTTTTATTACATGAACCAAAACACGATGCATCAGTTGAAGGACTCCGTGCAACAATGTGTTAAGTCTGAAATTGGCGTTTTGAGAAAAGAGGCAGTGAATGTTTTTGTCATTTATTGGTCATTTATATAAGAATTGGCAAGAGGCCAAACGATAAAAAAAATATGATCTGATTGATTTCCTAGCATTATATAAGTATATAACATGGATCTAATATTAAGTGACACTTTGCAACACATTCTTGCGAAACATGTTAAGTAGACTTAACACATTGTTGCACGGAGCCCTTCAGTTGTTTAGACTGAGGCTCCATTGGGAATATTTTCACTAAATTTTATACCAATTACTCTCTCTCTGAAACATGCGCTTTTAAAGGTATGTATTTATAAACAAATGGACCTTATACTGTTATAGTGAAGATAAATACTTAACTAATATAAACATTGCTTTTAAAGTTTGAATTACGAATAAGAACAAAGTTAGCGGTCGTTTAAATAAACTCATCATTAAACATAACTGCATAAAAACTGCTCTGCTCGCGTTGATTAAGGACAAGTTCTTTTAAAGATATTTTGAGCAAATACGATGCTCTCCACTCACACAATGGGAATATTGCAAGTCTTCTATCCAGTTTTGCAATTTGATCAAAATAATTTTATTTATTTATATTTAATAGGGTTGCATACATAACGAAACTGAGTATATTTATTCTGAAGGCGTGAAAGTGTTTTCTGTGCTTCAGTTTTATTTATTTATTTTTTTTTGACTCAAGACTCGCTTGCAGTTTGAGATCGAAATCGTTTATTAAAGTTCAAAATATTCTAGCAAGTTATAATTTAATCGGTTACTATTTCCAAGTCACAACGTTGTTCGATTCGAGAAGCTAACAAGTATCTGAATCTCGCTGGGAATCTCCCCGTTTAGGGTCGGAGCGCGCCTTATATATATCCTACACAATCTTATCAAGCTAAACTATTATTCAACATAATTATCATAATTTATCATTCAAATGAGATATTCTCTACAAAATCTTATTAAGTTAATTTATTTTTCAACAGAATTATCATAATTTATGATTCAAATAAGATATTCTCTATATGAGAGACCAAAAAGTGACGCTAAGATGGCTGCTCCTACTGAATAAATTAGAGAAGAAAACAGGTGCTCGAACGCATACATTATTTATAATTTGTTATAGTCTTTCCTAGGGCAAAATAATTTTATGAAAGGTTAATTTACTTTAAACGTTTTTTTTCTGTTCAAAAATCAAACACTTATTACTTTGATTATTATTTTTATAACAACATTCACATTATATTAAGTTAAACAAGAGTTTATTTTATTACAAAATCTAATCTGTTTATATAACTCATATATCATTTACGGTAAGATATTAAACATTCCTTGATATTTACATTGATATAGTATGATTTTAACATCAAATTAATATCTCATACAATGCTTTCGCAATCCAATAACCTTTACTTATCACCACAACCATATACAGTTAATCAAAATATGGGAAGTGTCTTGCTACACGGAAATTCCATAATCTAAATTGATATTTTTACAAATAAATGATAAATGATATTTATATATTTTAATAACGTTTTGTATGTTTATCGTGTGCTGAATGCTAAATGGGTTAATTCCATTATTACTCAGCGACACATTTGTGGTTATTGCAGTTTATGGCCGAAGCACACATAAAAGTTACATATATATCATCATAACTCAAGCTGTATCGAGAAAGTTTTATAGAGATGAAGAGGTGTTTGTGAAAAGGAAAATCAATAAGTAATTTACTGCAGCTGCTAGAAATTGCTTGGATCGAATTAAATATTTTAAAGGAAGAATTTCAATATACCAGGACATATTTTCGTTGTTGTAACGCACTAGAATATGTGTTTTGATGAAGCAATAATCGATATTTCGGCATTAGTGCAACCGTTTTAAACCGAGTTCCGATGAGTAATGCACATGACATTATTCAGTGAAGACTTTATGGACCTGGGCCCATATACATGAAAAATCTTACTTGTCTGAGTGCACTTACATTCTAAGTCAGTAGTTTAAATTATTCAGACTTGTAAGATTTTTCATGCATATGGGCCCAGGTCAGCCTTAACACTTTTCAGAGTTTTTATTCGTCACAAAAACACGGTTTGTTTGGATAAAAAAAAACTAGAAAAAAATGTCAGTGTGGTTAGGCCGTATTACAAGGGAGCGGTTACATTAAATCGCTATTTGCGATTTCTATTAGATTTTACGGTTACATTAACTTGCGAATTAAGTCTTTAATTTTTATTAAAATACAATTTGGCAGTGAAATGATGTTGTTGGACTTAAGATTTTGTAAATCTTCCTGCTATTATTAGATGAACCTATACTTGTATGTTGATCGATAAATAGATAATGTACCAAACGTACATCAACACAGACAAATTCTTTGTTTGATATTCGACAAGGAACACTTCCTTTACACTACATCTATAACATTGTTTATAAAGGAAGATATTATAAAAGCGCAAAAAACCTTCGATTCTTTTATGTTATATCACTGCAATAATAAAGCATTTAAAGTGGACTATCATGATAGTCTAATAATCTGCAATCTTTTCGTTTACGAAAATATGCAGATATTGCAATCAACCGATAAAATTCAATTTGTTCCCGTGCATCGATTTTCTATATATTGCAAATCAT
>LQRL01128049.1:0-11311 GCA_001703475.1 Hydroides elegans
TAGTCTGGACTTCAAAAAATGGGATTTCATATTCGGTAAAAATGAATTAGCTCACGATAATATTTGTCTTATTATAAAAGCGAGTATTTATAATATGAGACTTTCTCGTAATAAGTTTTCTGCTAAATGTTTTCTGCGTGATGTTGCAATACGAAGGTTTGCTGACCGTATTACATTAAATGCGCAAAAGTTCCAAGAGATATGGTCATTTTTAGATGCTTTACAGTTAGACAAATACCTGTAAGAAGAATATGTATCCTGAAATACATGTATACTTGCTGTAAATGTATGTAAATGCTTGTAATTTTGTAAATGTTTGGATACTTGCTGTAAAGGTTTTAACATTTTGCATCCGGAACTGTATATGAACAATATTTTTATATACGTTATATTTGCTGGCGCGACCACGAATTATTGTAAACAATCTTTATTATTACTATACTATGATTATGTTATGTTTGTTATGAAATCACTCTGCGAGTAGGTTATATATAGACATATAAATATACATGTTTGTAACCAATGGAAATTGTAATAATGAAATATAATGACTGTTTGAAATAAAAATTACAAAAACAAAAAAAAGAGTTAACACATCTTTATTTTATTTTGATTTTAATGTATTTATTTTCATTAAACTCTTTTTTCAACAAAAAAGTAACCTACTTCCATTAATGACATTGGAACGGCTAAATACATACGTCACCTCGTATTTCAACTCCACCCTCATATAATTTAGTGACCCATTTTACACCTCTCATTCGCAAACATGCTTAACATTCAGCACCTAACCTAGCACCCAAGGACCATAAATCCCTCGAATCCAACGACCGCACCATAAGGCGTGTCTTGGCCTCTGCTTGGGAACGGTAGGTCCAAGGGGGGAGCTTCAGAAGCAAATAACGGGCTCAATAGCACCACGAGTGTTTATCCGGCGCTCGAGTGACTGTAACCTCACCGGACGCCCTCAATGGGTTGTAAAAGACGGAGATCCCGATATAAGAATGACGTCAAGGCCAGAACTTCCTAAAATTGATATATAACTTTGAAAGATTTAAGACGTGTGCGTGTTCGTCGAACGTGTCGGAACACTGCTGAGGTGAAATCTCGTATACACGCAAATCTTTAAGTAAATTCAACTTGTGGAACCCTAGCTGTCCTATCAACATAAGCGCAAAATATCTTTACTACTTATTTTTCTATGATGTTGCAAGAACGTACTTTGCTGAGAGGGTTATAAGCCTCTTAACTGCCACAGAAGCCCCGCTTTTTCGCTGTTTTGTAGAGTAATAACCTGGACATTATTGCTAATAACCTGATGAGGTGTCACATTAAGTATGCTCTTATGGGGGGTATTTTGGGTAACATTTTTCGGCAAATGTGACAACGTTTATATCTATCGATGCATAAGATGAAATAGCTTCTTGTGCGAATTGCTGAGAGTTGTCTTTTCTGTGGCTATGTCTCATACGATTAGTACAGACTTGTAATTCTTATCGAGAACGTGTTAGTTTTATGCAATTGCATTGTTAGAGCTTCCATTAATGGATAGATTGCTAATGCCAAGTATCTTATCGATACACGCTTTCGCCATAATTTTCTTTGTTACTAATTGACTCCCTTACCCAAACACAAAGTGAGTTTTTGTTTTAAACTATATAAATTTAAAAGCAATCCCTGAATTTGTCATGGCAAACCATTTCATGTACTACTATTTCAAGGACGCGAGTTAGGACAATAAATCACACTTTTTGCGCCAAATGTCGTCAAAGAAAATGGAGCAAATACAAATGATTCAATAAAAGCCGTAATAGTGCTCGTTGCCAAATTTAGAAACATTGCTCGCTGCACGCAATGGTAATGTTAATCCCCGCTACGGAAACTGGACATATTTGGTACTACGTTGTCATGATGTCATTTCGTCTCTGGACATGCTTGATATGGGGTTCGAGAAGTTTAAAGCCCATATCGTTTTGTGCAGAAGTTATGTCTAGGTGATTTGATTACAACAATGTAGTTACTTGAGACGTTGTCTGGCAGACATCTTATTTAACAAATCAACGCTTTGAAAAGTGGCGCAAACGCTCACTACTCAGATAGGTGATCTTAAACTAATGTGCCATTTTCAGAAATGGGTTCGCTCCGCTTGTTGGATGAAGGGGTGGTTCTTGTAGATTTATGGGATTGTCGACGTGACCTTGGAAAGTATGTACGAACACATGGAGATTAAGAGTTATTTAACATACTTGAACTTATGACTCACTTATCATCACCGATACAAAATAACCCTTTGTCAACATTGTCTTGGGAGGTTGCTTACGTCGTTTAGTATAGCATAGAAAAAAGGATGTCGCGATTAATTAAGCATAAGGTATAATTGCTTGCTAAAGCAGCAAGGAGTTGTTCAGAAATTGCATAATTGGTATGTACACGCAATGCAAACCTCATATAAAATTTCGCGACGTAAAAAGTGCCTATCTAAGGAATATCTTAACACATAGCTACGGTTACCAAGCACCAAACTGCGTACCAACGCCCGCTAACAGGTGTATCGTTTGGCGAACACATGGATCGAGTAACGCACGAATACGGGATCAGCGATACCTTAGCTGCCTCATGTTTATTGTCTGCCACAATAAACACTCACATGGCGGGTGGGCCTGAGCAAATACAATGAGCATGGCTGCTCTTTAAATGACACCTTATGTTGCATTCCGCGAGCAGATATTGGTTTCGTTCTTATTGTTGTTATTAACTTGTGTTTAGTCAAGGACGCAAAAATATTTGCTACCCGTTCGGGTCTTTATTTATATATTTTGCTTCCGGTTTGGGAGTGATATTAGGTGATGACATATTTGCAGATGTAGATGAGTATTTATTATGGGACAACCATTTTGCATAACATTGTGGAATTATTGGACTTGAACAGAGTATGGAAGTCACTGTTAGATTAGTATAACGGTTTAGAAATCTATAATACTAAACCGTTTTATTTTATCTGGGGCAAACTGTCTGTCATAGCAATGTGATTAGATATAAGGTGTAACATTAATTGTTAGGAAACAGGTCAAATAAAAACATAAAGCATAACAATGATTTGCTACAAGCTAACTAAAAAAGAGATGAGGGATCGAGTAATTTATTGTTTGTCCAAGAACGCAGATTTCTCGGAAAACCACTTTCTGGCTTTATTTTACATAATAAACTATGCAATCGAATTCAGATATTAAACATGAAAAGTGAAAGGATGTGTTCTTATTCTACAAATGCTGCTGACGCTTACAAATAATAATAATAAATAATATGCAATATTTATATAGCGCTTTTTAAAACGATATAAAACCATTACTTTCTCAAAGCGCTTAAGATCCATAAATAAAACATCATCCTTCGATTTTTCATCAATTATTGACCATTTATGACGATGCAAAAATATGAAATATAGCATTTAGTGTGGTACATTTATTTGCAAGATAACAAAAGTTGATTATTGTGAATAAACCCCTTGTTGATATTTATCATTCTATCCTGTTCTTGATAGTTTCGCTTCAAAAATTAATTACACAGAAATTATATATTTCAAAAAGAAAATTAGTTTTAGTTTTCTAGAGCAAAATCCCTTGCCCCTAACTTCCAAATACATCGTACCATTTTCCACCAAAGAAATTATATGCCATTACCTACCTGCGTCTTGAAGTTTGCCCAAGCTGGCAGCGTCCCGTTGTCACAAAGTGCACTCGTCGCTTCGCTAAAGGTCTGCGAGAACTCACCCAAACCCGAGTTTGATCCTGCCATATTGCCCGTGTTAGCTACAATAAAGGAAATATGCATTTATCAATCAGATGCATTTTAAAGAAAATACGGATATTAAATTTACGACTTCATTCTTAATCTTGAACATAACATAATTTACATGTACATATTAAGATGATAAAATAGTCATAAAAAGTTAATCGCATCATTAAGAAATCCATAAAGTTTTACCTGATATGCATTAACATCTTTTCAATTAATTCATGGTCGAAATGACAAAAGATAACATGTTACATAAGTGCTCTACTTCATGCATTCAATTTCAGTACAACTCGATTTTAGTACAATCTTCACATAGATATAACTGTCCAACATGTACTACGAATATATCCTACCTGCAGCCTGGTACACCCAATCAGCCCCGTAGGCCAGGTCACGTGGGTAGAGCGCTAAACCTTCGGCCGCTTCCGCCGTGGCGTTCGTCAGTTTCCGGAGAAAGTCTACTGTGCGGGTCATTTTCGGAGACTGCGATCCTATCGCCGAGGCCTGTAAAATTAGTATAAAAGATGTTTAATTAGCTTGTTTTATTCGAAACTTACGGAGGGTAATGAAATATGCAATATTGGATTTTCAATTAAAAACTATATGTAAAATTACGTGTCGCCCGCATAACTAATAATTATTATTTTTTTCTAGATTTTAAAAGAAATATTGTGTTAGCCCATATATTAATATTTGTGCTATATGTAAATCTTATAAATTAATAAGCCTATACTACCTCTTGTTTCAGCTCCATGAAGAGCTTATTGATACACTGAGTGACATCAGGATCCATCCAATTCGTCCCTTGACCAATCAAAACACAGACCCGTGTCACGTTACCCGTTGCCCCGGAAGGACAAGGCAACGCGTAAGTAACGTTGCCAGGGGTGCTTGGCCATAGCAACCCGCTGCCGATGGTGGCGTCGCGATCCTCTGGGCAAAAATGAGCTGAAAGGGATGTTTATTGTCATGTTGGGATGTTTATTGTCACAAGAAATAAATATATACAAATAATACAAGTGTGCTTTAGATTCAAATCCAATGAAATGAGAATATATTGGTTTGTGAAACCGTGTTTTAAATTTAATTGTGTTATGTGTTGCTTTACTGAGATGCAGAAGACTCAATTCATAATTGCTCTAAAGGCTTTGGCGATTTTGACAACATTATCACTACATGTACTTTCAATTCACATCTCAGAATACCTCACTTAGTACTCTGTTTAATCATCACTGTTCAAAATCAAAGGATATATACTATTGCTCTGTTTTGCTTCACAACCGGTGCCGTGATAAATCACATAAATTAAGATAACACTATAAACAACCTCATTTTCTGTTCTCCCGTTTATTGCCATGTCAATTATTTCTGCATGATATATCTGACAAAAGGGATTATTGAAAATTAAGTGCAAATCATTGGGTTCATCAGGAAGCCCAATTTGTTATTTCTTTTATTTAGTTGTATGTTCATTTTTACTCATTGTCGCATTTATTTTGTTTTGGTATCGGGGCAACAATAACTTAATTTATGCGATAAAACGTTTTAACCCATGATATGTTATTATTGAATATTGTGGAAAATTCATGTTGCTTTAACGTTCCATAAATGCGTTCAATATATAAATTGGGCAATATGAAATGTGAACTTATAAACACACATAACATTTATTTTGAAATACTTGAGCTAAATATATCAAAACAAAAAATGCAAAACATAATTGGATGCAAACATGTTAATACAGTATATACCAAAAATCATAAACTGTTGCTATCCCTTTAATGCAGATGATCAAAACAATAATGCATACCTTTACCAACGGAAAACAAAGTAAAACAAATAACTAAAACTGCTATCCGTTGAATCATTTCAATCTATTGATTTGAAATTGCTTAATCAGCAGTTTCGCTTTCAATTTTATAAGTGTAGTATTTGCGAAATTCCTTTTATTTATCAAGACTTAGCAATCAAAATGCGTTTAAAGATATAACATCGATTGCTTGTTTCTGCATTAATATCCTGATGTCTAATTGCATGAAGCTGTGTCTCAATGTAATCACTGAACAATTCATAATAATCCAGCACCGTGGCAACTAATATAATGTTAATTAAGGCTAATAATTGTATAAAATTTGATTCCTCAATCCACCTTAACTTCATATTTTCAATTTTCCTTCTATCAAAGTATATCTATTTATGCAGAAAAGAAAGATGTGATACTTCTTATAGGTATCACATGTGGTATCAACTAAAGATGCGAGCCATTGGGAAAATAGCTCCCGCTCCAATCTCAAGCCCCTCGTTTGCTCAACAGTGGCAATTGCTATGATGTAAGACCCGGTCGCCATGGTCCGAGTCTTGTAAGGAGGGATAAGGCATCATGGCATGTTAATAAAATTCATCAATTATATATCACAATATTGAAAATGTTATGTGTATTATAGATTGAGTTTAATTTAAAAGGAAACCCAGGTTAATAAAATGTAAAATTTAAGTTAGCGTTTAGATGCTAACCAAATATAGAGGGAGCAATAATGGCTGCACAGTTGTATGTACTTTAAATGAAAAAAAAAAGAGTTTATGCTCATTTGTTGTTAAGGGATTTCATCTAAGTATATAAGGAAATATATTAATAGTGTGTATGCTAAAACACAAAGGGCGCTCAACGACACTTTTTTAAAAAAGTTTTAATATTGCCTTAAAGCAACATTTCAATTACGGACAACAACAAAATGGTATTTTTTAACATTAACATTTTGCAAAAAGTGTTGACTTTTCCAAGTCAGCTGGGCAGCCTCTCCTTTTCTAGCCAACTTGAACCAGAAAAGGAACACATTTTGCTAAAATTCAAATGTTGAATATCAATACATTCCTTATCATATATTGCAAATAACAGTCGTTTAGACAACTGCAAGTAAGTTGAATCGAAATCAAATAATAAATCCCACTATATGCTTAAATAAAGACATTATCGGAAAAGGGTTTTCCTTAGACTGCCCGAATCTTCAGGTTGGAAGGTATTTTCTCAACAATTTTACGGCACCTTTTCTTGGTACAGCTCGTGAGGTGCTCTTCAACCAAATTACGACAAACGATATTAGAAATTATAAAATACATGACTATAAGAAAATCCACTCATTTAGTCCATCGTATAGCGATTTTTCGTTGATATTCTTGAATCGAAAATTAACATAATGACTTATATGAATGGTCGACTTTGTCACATAAAATTAATAAAAAGTAATATAGTAAATTTTAAATATCAGTTTTTAAAGAAATATAATTAAATTTTAAATTTATGCATGGGACCCTTTAAAGAGTATGTATATTATCATTATAAACATTTATTTTGCGTTTTATCTGATCTTTGAATCCTATCTCCGTCTCGACTCAGTTTTCTGTGTCTTATAAGATGTCATATTGCGATGGAAATGTAAGGGCATTTTTTTCTGAGTCTGAGTCTAAATTGTTTTGTTCACCAAGACCAAGGCTTATCTAAACACATGTAAGATACATGTATATAGAGCATATGGATACATTGAAATGAGAAATATTACTCTCCTACACTCAGCCAATTGGATACAATTCAAATAAAGGGAGATAATTAGAAATCGTAGAAACATTATTTTCAAATGTCAAATGTCCTTCAACTAAATATAATGTGCATTTGATCTGCCAAGCCATGAGAAAATACCTGGAATGATTATTAATCATTGCATGAATAACATATCCTCCTTTGTATTGTAAATCAACATTTATGGGTTTTACAGATTGGAGTTTTTATTAATGTTGGTAATTCCTGTTAAATTAATATACTCCGACAGGTAAATCAAATACATGTATAAAATATAATATCATTTTATTCAATATATAAATACTGCGACTTCAACTTATGCATTGAACTCATATTGTATGTAATACATTGTTTTAATTTTGTTATAGTCGTTATATCATTATAAAGATATCTCAAACACCGATTACATTGCTTTATTGGACATTCAGTCAGTTTCAGTCAGGAGGCGGGGGGATGCATACCGTAAGTCATCTGTCACATCATTGAAATTATGGCATTGCGAACTTCTGCCCATTTTGCCACCACTTTATTAGTTTTAACCATGTGCCAGTGCATTGCTGAAGTTTATCCATATTGCTATTCAACTCGAATGAGTTTGAACGCTGTACTTAATATATGAATGTGTTTCGAATGTTAAACTTTTTATCTTAATTTTATTTATGCAAGTTAAGAGTCATTAAATAAGTATAATTAATATATTGGGCGTAGTCAAATCATCAACTTGATGCTTGGTTAGAAAACAACTCTCATTAACCCCCTTTCAATAATATCACTATCATAAAATTTATATTTATATAGACGCGTGAAAAAAAGGTGACTTGTTTTACTACAGTTACAACCAATATAATTATTAATGGACAGGCATTACACATTAACTCCCAATCTCTTGATGTAATGCCCTGTTATGACCTGGTCACATTGGAAGCGTTTTATGTTTCTTTTCTAGCAACACCTGTTTCACAATGTATTCCGGAGGGGGATCACGGCATAGGAGTGCATCTCAGTTTTATCTCACATAGCATTTAAATTGAACAACAAACTGTTTGTTATCTATGGTATGGATGGATTGCTTGGTTTTTAAGATATTTAACAGAACCTCAAGACCTTGCATATCTATATAAATATATGCACCTTAACTGCTCAAGATTAACGATAATGATGACGCATGAACATTATGCTTAAAAATACTAAATTCCACATGACAATATATATGAACAAAATATCGATGCATCTACCGATAGTAGCAAATAAATAGATAAACTACTTAAAATAGATTCGTTATATCAATAAGATAAACAATAACGCACTGATAGACCCTTTATGGGAGGAAAAGGGTCAATGATTCATTGAACTATTGACAGTCGCTTTTGTTCTTCCATGGCATTGAATCGTACGGACGAATATGAACGAATATGTCCTCAAGAAAATGTATCGATGTTTTTATCAACTGCTGCTGTATTTCTCACAATAAAATATTTCAATGAGCTACCCTACCATAGATAATCCCATTCTTTGTATGATTGTAGATGATTGTATAAAGTAACAAACCTCTTTAAAATACATAGTTTATCGCAAATATAAATATAAATAACCACATGTTTTAGTCTGGTCGAATGACTTTACGCCGGACAATATAAATATAATGAATTGGATAATGAAGCAATGTTTAATCTTCTTTTCACTGCTGATACATTGCGCCAACGCATGTACAGATCTTATGGTAACCTCCAAAGAGATGAAACCGGCATACGCGTTGACCGATCTTTCTCATCAGCAACACCTACCTCATTTATTCGCGCGGTGTACAATCACATCACTCTCAGAGAGCCTCGAGTTCTCAGCGTGCTTCTGGCGGTGTCAGCAAGAGGAAGACTGTGTCGCGTTCCACCATGAGGGTTACGTTTGTGATATATGTATACAAAATGACAATAACGTGAACTCACTAGTAATCACGGCAACATCAACGGTTGATGTAGACACACAGCTGCGTTGGTTTGTGTCAATGGAACATTTGAATGGCATAAGCGTCGAAGTGTTAAGCGATTGTGAAGAGGTTCGAAACCTGTTGCCCGGTAGCGTTGATGGAGATTTCTGCCTTTCATGGAATGGGTCTGAAACACTTGGTACAATGTTATACTGTAGCGGTTTGACAACAGTTGATCCCGCGCCATACTTATCACTTCCAGCTGGTCCAGATGAGAACTTCTCATTTACTGCCCACACTGCTAACCACGCTTCTCAAGGTCGTATCAAATACGGAAAACTTGGTCTGGATCTAGCAAATATGAGAATCAACGCATGGGATGATACGTTTGCCATTAGAAACATGCCAGTGGATAACGGAGATGCGTGGGCAAACCCGTACCCAATCTATGGTAAGGCCTGGTCATGTAATGACACAATACGCGGTCGTTTGAGCATTAATCTCACTGGCACTGGGTTCTACATACCAGATTCAGTTCACTGGTTAACAGCTGCCAATGTACCCGTTATTAATATGGAGGTACGAACGGGGCAAGAGATACGCGCCGAATGCCATGGCTTCTGTGGTGGATGCATGCCATCGTCCGATGGCACTCGCACGTATGGAACAATAGCCGGGCAAACCATTGAGATTCGATATGATCATGATTTGGACACAACTGCTTGTGTTCCGGATTGGGTAGCTATTGTTGCGCCTTAGACCAAATAGAAACTGCAAATATGGCAATTGTAAATTAATGGACCGATATGACATAGATCAATTTTTAGGCAATTATATCCATAAAACATTTTATTGCACATTCAATTCTAGAAAATTATAACTATTAAAAATATCTTTAGGGTGATATGCAAATGTGTTTTCTGTTTAACTTATTACTATGTATATATATTAACTAAAGTATTGATCATTATGAAGGTAGCATATAAATGCATTGAAATATGGACATTATGGAGATAACAGTGAAAAAATGCTATTATTCAGAAAAGTTGTTTAATTTTTCTATAATCTTTAAAAAAAAACACTCTTTAAATGGGATTTTGCAAGAGCTTTAGCGAATCGGAAAGTTGTAATTCAAACTAGTGCATATATTTAAGCATTCATGACTAAACATAAAACTTTTAGCAATTGATATGTTTAATTTTAAAAGTAGAGTTTAATTGTTGTGATAACGACCACCCTTTTCCATATCAGAATGCCGAAAAGACCATACACGTATTTTATATCAATTAACCCAATATATTGGGTCGAAACTAAACCAGGTAAAAAAAGTTCTGTCCAAGTAAAGTAGGTGCAGAAAAATAGGCCAAACAGATATGGAAGTCTCATGAAATTTACATATCTAGAAAGGAAATTCTATTAGCAATTCAATGAAAGCATTTTAATAAGATTCTTTCAGGATAAATAACATTTCTAGGCCAATATCCAACAGCACCCTCGAGTTAAAAAATAAAGCAGTCTTAGCCATTTTTACGCGATCATGAGTTTTTATACATTATTAGGGTCATTTTGTATTATTTATCATTACCAGTTATTGAACAATTCAACGTACACTTATTTTATATCAATAAACCTAATATATTGGGTCGAAACTATATGAACCAATTAAATAATTTGCTGATTGATTGGTAGCATATTTATTATCATTTCAATAATTTGATGGCATGATTTCCGTTCCATCGTATTTAGAATACAGTGTGCGGTTTCGATCCATAAATTGACGTAATTATTCATTAAGTAAGATTATAAACCATCTAACTATAGCGACAAATATATCTCAAGAATAATATACATTAACTATCTTGTTAACAATACTTTACATGGTTAGTTCATCTTAGATATTTTTATAATTCTTTTATACATTATTAGGGTCATTTTGTATTATTTATCATTACCAGTTATTGAACAATTCAACGTCAAATTATTGTAACATAAATATGCCATAGATATATATCGAAGCG
>LQRL01128054.1:10011-28435 GCA_001703475.1 Hydroides elegans
GTTAATTTGCCGTCAAAATGTCAAACAATCAGAAACACCCCATTTTCATGAAGAAAAAATGTTAGTGAATTCTTAAACTTAGTTTTTTTCACAAAATTAAATAATAAAAAACAATGAGAAATATAATTAATTAGCATGAAAAATTGCCGGGTCTTGGTACGGATCTATTGCAAAAAAATTTCCGAGATTGCATAGGAAATAACCATACAAGAAGGAAAAAACCGTGTCTAGATCTTTAATAAAAAACAGACAAAATATCTTTATATGCATGTATATTGAATTATGTCAAATGTAATAAAGGTCCAGATAAGACAAGACTCGTTAAAAGGACACAAACGGGGTTTTATGCACAGTTTATTGAAGGCAGTTCATTTACAGTGTAGTGGATTAATAAGATATACAGGTTACAAAAATATTATTAGCGGTTGTATTGCAAATATCATATAATAGAGCATTGAGGTGTATTATACAATGCGATCTAGCCATGCATTACGTCAAGCTACATTTATGAATTATTTCATTCACAAAATTATTTGACTGTCATATTACACATATATTATTACAAGAGCAATTACAGTTTTACTTGGTGAGGGGTGTAGCTTATTATTATAATTAGTTTATTAATGTTTTTATGAGTTCATGTTTGATTTATTTTAGTTTATATTTATTTATCAATACTTAACGATTAAGCATATTCATAACAACCTTTTTATCGCCTATTTTCTTTCATTTTTATTCTTCATGGAATGTTTGAACGATGGACAATGATTTGCTACCCAGATTTGTCTTATCTAAAATAACAATCCATTTTTGATCTGTTAACGTATTGTAATACAGTAACAGCTGATCTGGCTTAAGAAGACAATGGTATTGTAATAATTCAGTTAGCAACTTCATAAAAAGATAGTACTCATATAATCTAATAAACTATTTGGTTTTCAGGTGGTCGGGAACGCATTATTTTCAGAATTATTTAAATGCTGGTAATAATCATGTATATATAATCTGTATTCATATACGGTAAAAAATATTATTCAAATGCGTTAAAAATAAAATTAAACTGTGAATGAGCAGCTCAAGTCTTCTTATGATGTTTGATATTGTGCTTTAAAACGTTATTTATGATTGTTTCGCGTAAAAAAACTAACCGGTTGCAAGGGCACATTAACAAAAAAATATGCATCTTTCGCTTTCATGTATTTTTGCCTTCTCGTTCAATAAATGGGATTTTTGTTAAGAAAAATATTAGTTCCAATAGATATCTTATCACTGATCATTAAGTCGCATATCTACAAACAACAATAACGTTTTCAGTGAAAAGGAATTCAAAAACGAAAAAAAATGAGATGAGGATATTAGCAGATAAAGATAAAAAATTCTCATTTTTTATGATAAATGTTTGACCGATAAAGCCATGAGATAGAGAGAAATAACGTTTTTTTAAAGACTTAGATACCCTCACTGTATGATCAACGTTAAATTTAATAAATCTTGTGTAAGGTTAATCAGATAGTGAAGCTTATTTTTTCTAACATCTTTATAAAAAAAAACAAACGTGTATTTGTGGATGGAACAACATGAGATTTCAATGAATGTTTGATACAATCGATATTGATATTGTTGAGGTTTTGAGTCTAGAAGACAACAAATGAATGTAAAAGTGAGAAAAACTGCTTTTATGAACAATATTTGAATAATTATTGCAATTTGTATATATAAAAATGCACAGCCAACAATACGGACAAATTCCCAAAAGCAACAAAATGTTCGCGTCACCCTTTAAGTTGGGCTTTATGTAACCTTTATAAGTGCCTCCTTGTTCAAACTGTTCTGGATACTACTGAGATGCCGTTATAGATTCTATATAAACTATATGAATAGCCATATGCATGGTTGCAGTGACCCATTCAATTTGGTGTTTATATACAAACACAAAATGAATACGGTGGTTCTTAGCGGCTTAATATATTAATATAACTTATTGGAAACAAATACAGATCCATACACAACAGGTTATCTTATTTGGCAAATATAAAGTAAAATATTTTGCAGAAAAAAAAATATAAGAATAAATGTCGAAGATTATTTTTTTTTCAATTTGAGGAAGTCATCTTTGGACGAATATAATTCCGATAGCTCATTAAGACCACATCTCTGAAAAGTTCAAATAAATTTATATTCAGTGCTTATACTGTTTAAAAACCGTTAAAAAATTACAATTTCTGTTTTAGAGCACTCGCCCCTAATTATGAAAGGTTGGACAGTGGTTGCTTCCGTTTGCGAGTTGTGTTGACGTTAGGAACAGTCCGGAGAGACTTTATTTTATTTATTTGTGCATTTATCAGGATAACTACGAATATGTGATACACCACAATAGACAAGTTTCTCATGACAGCTTTTTAGAATATAAGGTAAACATCTTATTTTTGAAAGTGATGACTATTTTCAAATTTAAATTCGATATTACTAACAAGAACAAAAAACGTTATTCCAGTCTCGTTTTTATTTTTTTTATATCGATGTGTATGTCAAAGAATAACGCAATAATTGAAAAAAATATTCAAAGACCATGCCATAAAGATGCCACGTCGCTGTGTTTTTTTTTTCAAAATGACGTCTTTGCGATTTTTATAATGTATCGTATCGATAAACAGCAAAGTCAATTTATATTCAATTTGTAACGACGTTTATGCATTATGAATGTGTTTTAAGTAACGTTGAGAAAATGAGAAAACGTGATTTATTGTCAATAAGGAAAGCGCACCGACGCTTTTTATTCCTATTTTACTAATTTTGAAAAGTATTTTTAACATATCTCTAAATCAGATCAAACAAGAACAGCTATATTTTAAACTATAAAATTTGTTGAGTTTATATTACTCAGAGTATATTAAAGAGTATATTAAATGCATCAGTAGATTAGAAAATGATAATTATTTCCAAAGATATTTCTTGACCTTGATTATAAAAATGTATGGAAAGGCATTGGAGTTGTTGCTTGTGTTTAAGCAAATTCAGCCAATGCAGCCAAAAAGTCAGCTAGGGAAAAATATATTGAATAAACAGATCATAGCTGAATTGGCTTAACTTGTAGGTCCAGGTCGGGGGAATATAATTAGAAGCATTTTGAAAAAAAATCTGACACAAACAATAATAAAAGTGGTTGAACTGCTTATCTGGAAATATGTTGCAATCAAAAAGTCATATTTAAACCTTAAAACATAAACAAACGTAAAATCAAAACATTGCATCACGTGACAAAATTTAGCCGATTAAGCCAGCTTCCTTCTGGCTGACATTCTGGCTGACTTGGCTTAACTGACTGACAATAAAGAAACGCGTTTTTGGCTTAACTGGCTGAATTGGCTGAAAATTAAGAAACATGACCATTGTCTTCAAAATAACTAAGACTAAAAGTATGCCTAAATGTTTATAATATGTCAACAACAAGGAAAAGCATAACTTCATTGAATTTGAGGCTCGATATGGCTGGATAGACATCATTGCTAAAAACATTTTATATTTTTCAAAAACATAACGTTTACCGACAATCAAAAGTATGTACCTACCAATACAATTAATCACATCCCAATAAATCTCAATTCTATTAAACATTATGAACGTTGTTGTATTTTAGATAAAGGTAACGTAAAGAACAACATATATTGCTTATTATATGTGTATATGTCATAACAAGAGTTTGGTTTCATATTTTTTAACAGACAGGAAAAATGTGCGTTAAAGTTTCGAAAGTAAATCAATCAAAATCAAACATGACAGATAATAATTTTCGAGAAATTGAAAACCCTTTGTGTTTTCCACACACAAGTTACATTTAACATGAAAAATTTATAGCCAACATGATGTGTTCGTAATACAATCTTGCTAGGGTTTCATACTACTCTTTTCAGAAGATTTCAATTTCAATGTTATTCTATAACATATATTATAACATTATATTTAATGTATAGATGTATGTTTTATAAGAGCTCCTTGTATAACATACCTTATAAACAGTTTTGACAATAGATGTATCAAGAATCTATTTTTTTAAATGTAATGAAATAAACAATCTTAAGTTTTAATCATTCAGATTTGATAAATTTATATAACATCAAACCTCGAACTCAAACTATTATTTTGAAAATACACCAAGCATTGCGCTACATTTCAACGTGGCCGGATCCCAAACTTCGGTTCGATTCTCGACAAAATTCTAAAACATGTCTGAGTATTCACGACAAAAACATTTATTATTTCTATAATTCAATCAAAGTTTCAGTGCACTTAAATTGAATCTATCATTAAAAATGCCTGTCATTTTATAATCCGAAACACATATTAAACTCATAAATTAAGGAAAATTGAAAACTACTTCATCACAGACATTAAAACACAAACAATATCTTTCATGAAATTGAAAATTGACACAATTTTTATATTGTTTACAGAGCCTTTCATGAACCGAACAATACAAATGGATCCCTGTTCATACAAACCGATCTGAAAACGACCTTGAATTCAATTTTTTGTCATCATGTCTGAGAAGGCCATAGAATTAGCTCAGGCTCTGATCGATGACGATCGCGCTCAAATATCGTCACTTTTAGCCGATCCAGATATCAAACAATGGATCAACAGTGCCATAAATCCTAAACGCCTAAATGGTTTTCAAACAACAGCGGAAACAACTCTTTGCTTGGCAGTGGCGTTTCGTAAAACTTCCCTGGATTTGTGTAAGAAGCTTGTAAGACTCGGTGCAAACGTCAAAACGCTGGATGGCAATGGGTCTTCAATGATGATATGGGGAGCTACAGGCGAACGCGAACGAATAGAAAAAATAGAATTCCTCATTGAATCGGGCTTAGATGTTGATCATGGTAACAAATTGGGCTTTACGTCATTGATGAATGCATGTCGTCGATAACCTCATCAAACACGGAGGTGATATAAACAGACTGGATAGCGATGGATATAGCTGTTTGCACTATGACCTATTAGGAGGCCAAGAGGAAATAATGAATTACCTCATCGATGAGAAACATCTTGATCCACTAGCCGTGAGTAAGGACGGAATAACGTGTCTACATGCAGCAGCAAAGGGAGGATCAATCGAGTGTGTGACACAAATCCTTGAATTCGAAATCGACGTCAATGTCCGCACAGATAAGCTCAGAAATACTCCGCTTATAGACGCACTGTTAAAGGGTCACAGTGAAGTAGCAAATCTTTTACTAAAGAAAGGAGCAAATGTCAATGCAACCAACAAGAACGGATTCACGTGTCTCCACGCCGCAGCACAGGGAGGATCCATCGAGTGTGTAAAGCAAATGCTTGAATTAGGAATCGACGTAGATGTGCATGATGACGAATCTAAAATCACCCCATTGCTAGTTGCTTTGGCATCGGGACACAGTGATATTGCTGATGTGTTGATTGATAAAGGTGCAGATGTCAATGCGACAAACAAGAACGGGATAACATGTCTCCACGCAGCAGCAGAGGGAGGATCAATCGAGTGTGTGAAGCAAATGCTTGAATTAGGCATAAATATAGATGTGCGTGACAATAAACTAGACACCCCATTAATGATCGCTTTACTTAAGGGACATTCACAAGTGGTTGAGTTGTTGATAGAGCAAGGGGCAAATGTCTCTCTTAATAATAAGAACGGATTCACGTGTCTCCATGCAGCAGCACAAGGAGGATCAATCGAGTGTGTGAAGAAAATGTTTGAATTTGGAATCGACGCTAATACAGCTGACAAGGACGGGTTTACATGCTTACACTATGCTGCCCAGGGGGGTTCTGTAGCTTCTATCAAGTACTTACTCGATCAAAGAATTGATGTTAATGTTCGCAATAAGAGAATGACTACCCCACTCATAACAGCCTCATGCAAAGGAAACGCTGATGTTATCAAATTATTGGTAGACAATAGTGCGGATGTAAATGCTAAGACCGTGACGGGAGTGGCAGCGTTGCATGAAGCTGCAGAAAATGGGCATAATGACTGTGTAAAACTGCTTCTCAAACACAAAGCCCAACTTGACATATGCACCACGGATGGATCAAATGCATTGTCCTTTGCTATACAAAACAACCATATGGACACCTTCCGTCTCTTGATCAAGTATGAATTGGATAGCGACCGCGATAATAGAACGATGCAACTTATCCGTGCAGCAGCGAATGGCTGCAGTGAAATGGCTATAGATCTTATTCAAAAGGGTGCAGATGTGAATGCGTTTAATTCCAATAACATCAACAGTCTCCAAGCAGCAATTGTATGTGATCAGATGGAAATGGTGAAACTCCTACTATCAAATAGAGCGGATGTAAGCGCTCAGAAAGGTGGCGACATGGCGCCCCTTCATATTGCTGCACGACGAAACAATGTATATGGTGTAAAAGAATTGCTTGAAAAGGGTGCAGATATTGATTTGAAATATCGCGGGAAAATAACCTCACTCCATGTTGCGTCATCTTATGGATACATCGATGTTATGAAAGTGCTTTTAGAAAATGGTGCAACAATCGATGCGCAGACCATTGATGGCTGGACTCCACTTATCTACGCCGTAACCGGAAATCATAGAGAATGCGTACTTGAACTATTAAACCGTGAGGCGAAAACAACCTTTCAAACAAATACTGATGGCTCATCTGTATTTCATATAGCGGCAAAGCGGGGATTTATCGAAGTTCTTTGGATTTTGTTGCAACATCGCAACAGCTTTGGTGTTGGGGATATTAATGGTCGCTTACCTCTGCATGTTGCAGCAGTAGAGGGCCACGTGGAATGTATCAAGATACTCCTTAAACACAATGCGAAAATAAACGTTCGCGATGAAGAAGACTGGACACCACTAATGTGTGCGACATATTTTGGGCATGCGAACGTAGTCAAAGAACTAATTCAGAACAAAGCAGATATTAACCTAATCAATGACAGACAATGGACTTCTTTGCATATGGCATCCCAAGAGGGACACTTGGAAATTGCAAAAATGCTTATTGAAAATGGAGCTATAGTTGACAGGTGTGAAGAAAGCGGTTATACACCACTTTATATTGCGATTCAGGAGAATCATCGTGAAATTGTTACAATTTGCCTACAAAATGGAGCAACTCCAAACTTAGAAACACATTTAGGAAATACAGCACTGCATATAGCTTCATATGAGGGTCATATTGACTTGATCAGAATTTTGATCGAGATTGAAGCTGTCGACATAAACGTCAAACGCAATGATGGAGATGCACCTATAGATGCCGCATTTGATGAAGAGAAATGGGAAGCTGCGTTACTACTTGCGCAACATCCAAAATGGGATCAACGTGTCACAGACAAAATTCGAACAAAGCTGGATTCGTTTCGAGATGGAACTGAGGTACAACAAAGCATTTACTCAATAATGCACCAAATATTGCGTACCACCAGACGGGATTCAGACGGGTCATTGTCCAACGTTGAATCGGATTCGGTTTCTGAAGACAATGTTGCTACTACCTATTCACGTCATATAGTAAGCCAAAAATTGCAAGAAAAAGAGTGGCACGCTAAAATTGATGATTTGCAATACCAACTTGGAAGGTTAAATGTGAATTCATTCGACAAACAGAAAGAGTTGCAAAATCAAATTTCGGAATACGAACAAGAAAAGCTTGAATGGAAAAGCAGAATGAGAAAGTTAGAGAAAGAAAACCAAGAAATAAGAACTGGCCAACAAGATATGCAAAACACATTGAGCAAGTTATCAAACGAAATCATCAAAATTAGAAAAGAAAACCTGGAATATCAGCAGACAATGGAAATTCAACGAACACAGCGTTTTGAGATCATTACGACATTCAAACCATGTAAGTACATTATTTGATATACGGTAAACATTGACATTGATACTTTTATTTAAACATATTATCTTGAATTGATTGTTTTATGTCATAATCAGATAAATAAATCAACTCTCATAATTGACCAGAATGGTCAAGTGTTTTCTAAGGCGATATTCTATTAACATCTTCATAAATGTATAAAAAACTAATTAGCGATTTTTCTTTGTTTAAAGCAAGTGACAGGCCTCTGGTTAAAACACCATTGGAAAGAGCTATCCAAAGATTTTATACATCATTGACGAAATTAGTGGACCCGGATTTCCTAGTGGCACGAGTTTTCGAATTGGATCTGATTGACAATGACCAATTAGAAGAGATACAACGAAAGGGTGCCAGAAAAAGACAGGTCAAGATACAATCAACATTCATATTACTTACTCAACCTAACCTAGTACCTGATAGTTTCCACGCAAAACATTCGATTTTTGAAAAGTGGCAAAAAACGACAGTTTAAGATATATTCGATAGGAGCTTGATAGGTTCGACGCATAACATGCGATTTAAACTGTACAAGCTTTGAGTTTGACACTTTGAATTAAATGTATGCATGTCTTTAAGATTTATCTTTATTCTTGTTTGATGAAGTAATATAAAATCTGAATTAAAAGTTTTGTCGTGCTATCATTAAAATCAAGAAACATTATAGTGAGCTTAAATATAAAAATATATATATATTGAATTTGTTGAACTGTATAGATTCTATGTTTATTTTTCTTAAGATGGAAGAGTTGCTTCGGATACTCATGCGATCCCCTGATCCAAAGTGGGCAAAGCTATTTGTGGATGTCCTGAGAGAAGCTGAGATTTACGGAAATATCGTGGAATGTATCGAATTGGCCGAAAATGAAATAACAAGTGTATAATGAAAAAGGTAGGCTTCATGCATCGCATATAGCATTTACCTTTATTATATTACATGAATTTTTACTGTATTATTGTATGTGGTAAATCTCATTTTACCGACTTGATTTTAATACTTTAACCTTAATCTTTCAAAATTCATCTGGTCTAGGCTTTTATCCTTATTTCATAGGATTTACACGTTATTGTTTTACAGGCATCATCTTTATCGATATTAGCAAGGCTACGCCCGGTGACCAACAAGAACAATAAATGAACATAAACATGAACTTCAATTCAAATAAGCGTATTTGAAATGACTGTACAATATATGTTTTGTATTGGATAGGTGTTAGTTGTCCACACGCTTACTGAAGAATATTGATGTATTAATGAACATTTGCAATATTCATTGATATATAAATTAAATGGATTGAAATATCTTAATGATAATATATGACTATTCTTGTGTTGGTGTATTTTCTGTATTCTAATTGAAATATACTTAGATTTATCAGTAGACGATTTGTAATATATATAAGTGTATGTATCCATTAAGTACCTGTATGATATCAAGTGCGTTTTAATTATTAGTATGTATACAAGAGTATTATTAGAATATTGGTTTATGATAGAATTTATGAGTAATCACTTTGTTATTTTTATGATATAAATTTATATTTATACCTATTTGTTTCGTAGTATTTTGACGTTTACATTCTGATTTATGACATTTTATGTGTGCATATTCAATCCACGATTGGAATTGTTCTCGTGTTATGAAACAATATATAAAGATGTCTTTCGATTAGATAAAATGTGAAAGTACCCCGTTGTTATTCAATTATGTTTTTAATATAATAGAGGATTCAACATGTGATTCGATGCGTGTATATATCAGGATCTCATATATTTATGTTAAATGATAGAATGTATTATGCCAAATAACATGAGTGTATTAACATAATCGTTCGAGTTTTATGCATGATACATAACTGGGAGGAAATATTCGACGACATTAACAGATTTTTTGTCAGAATCATATATTCATAAATTTACCTTGTTTATCATAATGTTTAAGACGAAAATGGCTAAGGAACTTTTATGAAATCGAATGAATACTCAGCGCTTACTATAATAGTGATTGGCTACGGAAATTTTAAGAACGAATATCTGATTGTATCACACATTTTAAATATGGTGTTTGAAAGCGATCTCACTCTTCGATATGGTTCTTACAAAAACATATTGACTTCTCATACTAATAATATAACATATAATATATAATAAGATATCATTTTAAAATGTATTTTATCAGGATTTGAACTCTTCGATGGTATGAATAAATCTTTCTATAATCAGTTTATTGTCGTGTATTTTCTTTAAAACTTGAAATAAAACATTAAATTATATAACTTGATACATGTAGGGTTTTTTCATAGTGAAAAGCAATCAAATTAAGAAAGTTAACCTTCTATGGTTTTGTTTTGAAAAATTGCAATTTAGATTAAGACCCCATTCAATTTATCATTAGCACTTTAATGTGGTCATTAGGCTCAAACGAACCAACCGACAAGACAATTACACTCTTCAAAAGACAAGTGACATACATGAGCACATTTTAAATCATTTATTCGAATAAACGGTGCATAATTTTCTGGTGCATTTTATAATCAAAATTGCGTAATTTGGCGATCATACCATGATATTCAAATGCTGTTAAACATTGCTACGATATTCATGAAACGTGCTTCAGAATACACCATGAGGTATCATTAATCATCAACGTCACGTCAACTTATCCAATAAACCATGTTTAGATGAGAAGTTTTATATGTGTTACCTTCAATTTTCACAATTTAGCTTTCTCGATTATTATTTGATAAGCATTCTACAACATTCGTTTAGTTTAACCATTGAGTATATGATATTATTTTATATTCGTTGACATTTAATTATTATATTATTATTTTTGACAAAACTGCAATCTGATATTCAAACACATTTAAGTGGTATCTTAATAGTAGTTATCTACACAGAAGACTGAATTTGCGGAAATGGCCAACAGGTCGACCAAAGTAAGTCCATCTACCGGTAATGCACACGATATGTTGGATCCATAAAAGAGGTTTGGTTCAAAATTTCAACGTTGAAACATGCAAGAGCACTTTTAAGCTATTTATTCAAATAAATAGTGCAAGAATTGCGGGTTGATTTTAACAGCAAAATTGGGTAAATTGGTGTGTTTATATTCCAAGACATTCACCTATTTTAAAGAAAAGGTGAATTATCTAATTACAAATATTTAGATGAAAAGCTCTATATATGTTAAATTTTAATGTTTACATTTCACCTTTCGTAATTTTTATTTAATAAGCGTTATTCAAATATAGATAACATTATCACGCAATTATCGAATATAAAAACAAACTTATTCAGTATTTAAGGGTCTTGAATATACACATCAAGGGTAGACAACTAATAAAAACTAAACTTATCATCAAATAAGTTAAGCATCACCACTTCGATTACTCCAAATGTTTTAAAATTTCATATAAACAGCATGTTTAAGCGTCATTTATATGACAATAGACCCAATAATATAGACATATTGATTAATATTGCTTTCACTTTTAAGCGTCCCAAAGTTAGTTTGCTATCGGTTAAATTTTTGCACCACTTAGTACCATCCGCAAAGAATATATATATATAATAGAGAATAGCTGGGTAACTCATGATATTTGTTGGGTAAATCCATAGTAAGCCCACGGTCTCATACCTCCACCTTGCGAAAAGGACGTAGATAGTTCGACCTTTTCAGAGCGCTCGCTGTTGACGACGACCTGTTGCGAACGCTGCGACAGATACGATGACATCCATTTCTGCGGGGTGCCTTCAATACCGTATTTAGAGGGTAAGTGATCGATGTATATCGAGTGATCAAAGGCGGCATTGAGATCGAGGAGCGCCATTATCGTCACGTCATGTCGATCAAAGCTGCGTAAGATGTCGTCTAAGATTACTTGAAGTGAGCTGTTTTTACTATGGTGGTGATGGTATGTAGACACGGGTCTTATTTGGTTTAATACATACGATGGGTTTCTTTAAAAGAGGTAAAACCAAAGCTTGCTTAAAAATAGAGGGCACTGTTTCTGTTGATAAGCTATGGTTAAATAGAGCTTTTGGATTGCAATTATACATGGTTATCGCGTTTTTAGAGTAGTTCTTTTATGTGTTCTTATTAGTCTATTAAACCGTTTTTGTTTGCATTCCTTGTACTGCTTTAGCCGTTCGATCGTGTAATTTGTGCAAAATGTCCTTTCAACAGCGCGGCAATTTCGTTTTTCTCGTAAAATGTCATAACTGAGGACTGAACGGACATAGTTATTTGTTTTACTTTACGGGAGCGTGCTTATCACATCTAATCCAAACTCGTCGTATATACCTTCCCATAAATAGCACATAAATGGAAAAGTTACATCTGAATGAAGCTATGTAGCGTGGAAGACTTTGCTTTGTTCGGTTGGTTTTCTATAATCATGCTATATTCTAGATTTGGTTTCTATATAAATATATGAATAATATTTAATGCCTGCAAAAATTTGTATTATGCTAATTATCCTACTTAAAGATTGATGAATGATGAGTTGTTATAAGTGATAATTGCAACATCTCATGAAATAAGAGATGATTTTAATACAATGCTGTTATTAATCTCTGATTGACATTAAGTTAATCAAGTTATCGTAAGAGCCATTCTAACCGTAACACCACTTTAACTATTATTGGACGAATGATTTACTGCATGTGCAACGTGATGTTGACGTGCATTAATTTTATATTTTATATAGGTTTGCTTTTAATCGATTGAATGTCAAATTCCATTTCGTTCAGCTTTTCATGGATAGTTCCCGAGTCAAAATTACTCTTGAAACCAATAACCGTTTGCAGTGATTCCTCATTTTTAGTTGGTATTGGCCGATTGACGATATAGCTTAGCATTCTATGATGAGTGATCAATTTTCACACTGGCATCAAACTGTGTACAATGATAGCTATACCATATACCATGCCTATTGAATGCACAACTTTATGGTTGATAGAAAACATATCTTTACTAAATTAAAGACATAGACAAGGCACTTCTTTCTTGTATCCATGCGCGTCCTTCAATTCCTGCCGTCGCAGTTCCACGGAGGTAGGGTGTCGTCGAATCCTCCAATTTGGCCTAATAACAAATGAAAGGGTTTATAACAAATGAAAGGGTTTATATTTCATATTGAATATAAATACATCAATTATACTTATTTTCATAATTATGTTATACAGGGGCGGCAGGATATTGTCGAATTCGCCATATTGGCCTTGCCAATATTTTATAGCTATTATTTTAAAAAATACATTTATATTTTCATTGAATTCTTTACTATCGCAGGGCTCGAAATATATTTTTTGCGACTCTTGGTGCCTGCTTTTAAAATCATGGAGTTCCGAACACAAATATGGGACAAGAACACATATGGTTATGTTTTAGAGGTTCGCAAAAATATGGGTTCCCTTGTGCCCCACGATCTCAAACATTGGGGGCCATTTCGAAAATTTAGGCGCCAATGGCCCCAGGGCCCCCGTGATTTTCGAGCACTGTTTTACTATCGCAGGGTGTCATCGTATACACCATATTAATCGGGAGCCTATTTCAAAAATGAAATGTATGTCTTCTGCCTTTCCGAAAATGCCTTTCAAAACCGAGAATAGAAGGGAAACATATATACTTAATCAAATAAAATATGATTCTTATAAATACAATGTACCAGAACGTGTAACATATTCGGGCTCGTAACGATTATTTACAATATTTTATCACAAACACAAAAGTCTAAAACTCTGACACAGCGTTGCTATCTGAAATTAAACCATTCAAACATAATTATGCCTAACCAATGTACTAGAAGAGTATCTTGTTCGTTTTGATGTTGTTTTTGGGCGCGTTGAGTTTTTTAGTCACCATTTCTATGATGCTATAAAACCGATCAGGCACACTGCTTCGCCTTTATGCTGAAGCGCTTTCACGAACTCCATGTGAACAAATACGCATTACATTAATGAATGTAAGTATAAATATGGTCTGGTTTGATGGATTATGTACTAGTTAATCGAAATAAATGTGATTTAAATCATATCATGACGACCATTAGCATTAAGTCAAAGAGGTGAACACTTATACTTTATCTCCCGTTATTATATTGTGTATTAGCCAGTACCAAGCTGTTAAGTTGTTTTATCGAGTTAAGCAAGAAACAATGGGGGATACATAACCGATTATTTATTGGATGCGGTTTCCTATTGTACTTTATTTAGAGATGACCGAATGTATTGTGAAGTGCAAATCGTCCGTAAATACGTGGTACAAGACGTGAAGAAATCCGTGTGGGCCTGTATACCTAGCGTATATCAGCCGAGTTCCAAATAAACTCGACTGTCAGAGAGAGTGCAATACAATCCTTTCGCACATATAACCAGTACTCTCCCCTTTGCGCCACTTATCGAACGCAGCTATAACGAGCAAAATTAACGTAAGCTTAGAATCGAGGCGCGCGTTCCGTATAGCGTTTTACAAGGCTCCCATGCAGCGTCTATCATTCCTTCATATTTCTCACTTCACGTATGTGATAAAGCTTATAGATGCATTGTTAAAGGGTCACAGTGAAATTGCAAAAATATTACTAAAGAAAGGTGCAGATGTCAATGCGACCAACAAGAACGGATTCACGTGTCTCCACGCCGCCGTACAGGGAGGATCAATCGAGTGTGTGAAGCAAATGCTTGTCTTCGGAATTAACGTATATGTTCGTACAGATACACTCAGATGTCAATGCGACCAACAAGAACGGATTCACGTGTCTCCACGCCGCAGTACAGGGAGGATCAATCGAGTGTGTGGAGAAGGTGCTTGAATTCGGAATCAACGTAGATGTTCGTACAGATATACTCAGGAATACTCCGCTTATAGATGCATTTTTAAAGGGTCACAGTGAAATTGCAAAAATATTACTAAAGAAAGGTGCAGATGTCAATGCGACCACAAAGATCGGATTTACGTGTCTCCACGCAGCAGCACAAGGTGGAGCAATCGTGTGTGTAAAACAAATACTTGAATTTGGAATTGACGTAGATGTTCGCGAAGATGAATTTAGGAATACCCCTCTTATATTGGCATTGTTAGAGGGTCATAGTGATATCGCAATTCTATTGCTAAAGAAAGGTGCTGATTTCAATGTGAGGAACAAGAACGGAACAACATGTCTCCACGCAGCAGTCAAAGGACGATCAATCGAGTGTGTTAAGAGAATGCTTGAATTCGGAATCAAAGTCGATGTTCGTGAAGATGCATTTAGGAATACCCCACTAATATTAGCATTGTTGAATGGTCAAAGTGATATCGCAAATCTATTACTAAAGAAAGGTGCAGATGTCAATGCGATCAACAAGAACGGATTCACTTGTCTCCATGAAGCGGCACAAGGAGGATCCATCAAGTGTGTAAAGCGAATGCTTGAATTCGGAATCAACGTAGATGTTCGTAAAGACGCATTCAGCTATACCCCGCTTATAAAAGCGTTGTTAAAAGGTCACAGTGAAATCGCAAATCTACTACTAACGAAAGGTGCAGATGTACAAGCAACCAGCAAAAACGGAATCACGTGTCTCCATACCGCAGTACAAGGGGGGTCAATCGAGTGTGTGAAGCAAATCTTTAAATTTGGAATCCACGTTGATGTTCGTGACGATCAACGTAGGAACACCTTGCTAATGTTAGCACTGTCAAAGGGTCACAGTGAAATCACAAATCTATTACTAAATGAAGGTGCCAATGTCAATGCGACCAACAAGAACGAAACAACGTGTTTACATGCAGCAGCGACAGGAGGATCTATCGAGTTTGTGAAAAAAATGCTTGAATTCGGAATTGACGTCGATGTTCGTGAAGATGCATTTAGGAGAACCCCGTTAATTGTAGCATTGTGGAATGGTCACAGTGAAATCGCCAGTTTATTACTAAAGAAAGGAGCAGATGTCAATGCGAGCGACAAAAACGGATTCACAAATCTCCATGCAGCAGCCTTAGGAGGATCAATCGAGTGTGTGGAGCAAATACTGAAGTTTGGCGTCAACATAGATATACGTAGCAATGTAGATAAATGCACCCCTCTTATGTATGCATTACTTAAAGGTCATAGTGATATCGTTGATTTGTTGATTAAGATGGGAGCAGACACTAATGCAGTTGACAAGGACGGGTTTGTCTGTTTGCACTCTGCTGCGCAAGGGGGCTCTGTAGCTAGTGTTAAGCTATTACTCGATCATGAAATTGATGTCAATGTACGTAATAAGCGAATGACTACACCTCTTATAACAGCCTCAGTCAGTGGAAATGTTGATGTTATCAAAACCTTAGTAGACAATAGTGCGGATGTGAATGCTAAAACTGTGACGGGAGAAACAGCTTTATATAGCGCTGCAGAAAATGGACATAATGACTGTGTGAAACTGCTTCTCAAACACAAAGCCCAACTTGACATATGTACCACGGATGGATCAAACGCATTGTCCTTTGCGGTACAGAATAACCATATTGACACATTACGTCTCTTGATCAAGCATGAATTGGATAACGACCCCGATAATGGAGCTATGCAACTTATCTGTGCAGCAGCGAGTGGCTGCATGGAAATGGCTCTAGATCTTATTCAAAAGGGAGCAGATGTAAATGCGTTCAATTCCAATAACATCAACAGTTTTCAAGCAGCAAGTGTATGTGATAAGATGGAAATGGCGAAACTCCTAATATCAAATGGAGCGGATGTTAGCGCTCAAAAAGGTGGTGACATGGCCCCTCTGCATATCGCTGCACGACGAAACAATGTCGATGGTGTAAAAGAATTGCTTCAAAAGGGTGCAGATGAAGATTTGAAGTATCGCGAGAAAAAAACCTCACTCCATATTGCATCATCTAATGGGTACATCAACGTTATGAAATTGCTTTTAGAAAACGGTGCAACAATCGATGCACAGACCATTGATGGCTGGACTCCACTAATCTACGCCGTTACCGGAAATCATAAAGAATGCGTACTTGAACTATTAAACCGTAAGGCGGAAACAACCTTTCAAACAAATACTGATGGCTCATCTGTATTTCACATAGCGGCAAAGCGGGGATTTTCCGAAGTTCTGCGGATTTTATTACAGCATCGCAATAGCATTGGAGTTGGGGACTTTGATGGACGCTTGCCTCTGCATGTGGCAGCAGAAGAGGGTCACGTGGAATGCATCAGGATACTACTTGAGCACAATGCAAAAGTCGAGGTTCGGGACAAAGACAACTGGACACCCCTTATGTGCGCATCGTACTTTGGTAGTCTAACTGCAGTAGAAGAACTAATCAAAGTGAAGGCTGATATAAACGCCCTCGACGACAAAAAATGGACTGCCTTGCATTTAGCATCTCAAGAGGGTCATTTAAAAATTGCAAGACTGCTTATAGGCGCCAAAGCTGAAGTGGACGGTGACAATGAAGACGGGTACACACCATTACACATATCTGTGCAAGAAAATCACATTGAAATCGTTACATTACTCCTACAAAATGGAGCAGTTCCAACCACAGGGACACATGCAGGAAACACAGCACTACATATTGCATCATTTCAGGGTCATATAGACTTGATTAAAGTTTTACTTGACATTGAAGCTGTCGACATTAACGCCAGACGCAACGATGGCAATGCACCCATAGATTAAGCATTTGATGAGGAAAAATGGGAAGCTGTGTTGATTCTTGCGCAGCATCCAAAATGGGATCACCGTGTCACTGACAGAATGCGACAGAGACTGGATTCATTTTGCAATTGAACAGGTACACAGCTAAGTATTTATGAAGTGATGAACAAGATACTGAGTTCAACCGCCCATCAATCTGCCTCAGCAAGTTCGATTTCAGACGAGACGTTATCTAAGGTCAACATGGATCTAGTTAATATCCCCAAATGTCACAAATAGTGGAGTTGCAAGATAAAATAAATGATTTGCAGTACCAACTTTGAAGGTTAGATGCAAATTCGTTCGACAAACAGAAAAAAATACAAAATCAAATTGCGGATTATGAACATGAAAAGCTAGATTTAGAAAACAAGGTTAGACGATTAGAGAAAGAAAACCAAGAAATAAAAACAGGTCAAAAAGAAATGCAAAACGCATTGACCAAGTTATCAAATGAAATCATCAAAATAAAAAAAAGAAAATCTAGAGTATCAACAAACAATGGAAATTCAACGAACACAGCTTATTCAGATCATCGTGACATTTACACACGGTAAGAACATCATTTGATAAACGGTATACATTGTAATGTGTTTTAAAATTCATTGATATTTTTATTGAAAACATATTATCTTTAAATGAATATATATGTTTTATACTCAAAATTTCGATAAATCAATCAGTCTTCATTTATTAACTAGTATGTTCATGTGTCTTTGTCTAAGGTGCTATTCTATTAACATCTTTGTAGAGATGAACACTAAATAATAAGCGGTTTATCTTTGTTTAAAGCAAGTGACAGGCCTGTGGTTAAAACACCATTGGAAAGGGCTATCCAAAAAAACTATACATCATTGACGAAATC
>LQRL01128054.1:28679-47581 GCA_001703475.1 Hydroides elegans
ACGACAGGTCAATATATATTAAACATTCATATTGCTTACTTAGCCTCGTACCTGATAGATTCCACGAAAAAATGCTTTGAGGTTCAAACAATTTTGATAACATTAGCATGGATTTTAGATATATCGTTATTCTTCTTTTATGAAGTGATAAAAAATTCAGAATTATAAATTTAATCGCGCTAACATTAAAATGGAGAAACATAATAATGAGCTAAAAATATATTTGGTCTTTTGTTGAACTGTATGGATTCTATATTTATATTTCTGAAGATGGAAGAGTTGCTTCGGATACTCATGCGATCCCCTGATCCCAAGTGGGCAAATATATTGGTGGATGTCCTAAGGGGAGCTGAGAAGTACGGAAATATCGTGGAATGTATCAAATTGGCAGAAAAGGAAATAACAAGTGGATAATGAAAAAGGTAGGTTTCATACATTGAGTATTGTATTTACCTTTATTACATGAATTGTTCCTGCATTATTGTATCTGGTAAATCTCATTTTACCGACTTGATTTTGATACTTTTAAACTTAGTTTTTCAAACATCATCTTGTCTAAGCCTTTATCATTTTTTCAAGGGATTTGCACGTTATTGTTTTACAGGCATCATCTTTATTGATATTAGCAAGGCTACACCCGGTGACCATAAAGAACAATAAAGGAACATAAACATGAACTTCAATTCGAATAAGCGTATTTGAAATGACTGTACAATATATGTTTAGTATTTGATATATGTAAGTTGTCCACACGCTTACTGAAGTATAATGATGTATTAATGAACATTTGTAACACTCATTGATATATGAATTAAATGGATTGAAATATCTCCATGATAATACATGATTATTCTTATGTTGGTGTATTTCCTTTATTCTGATTGAAATAGATTTATCTGTAGACGATAAGTAATATATATAAGTGTATGTATTCATTAAATCACTTGACTTTTATTATATCAAGTGCGTTTAAATTATAAGTATGTATATAAGAGTATTATTAGAACATTGTTTTGTGATAAATGTATGATCAATCACTTTATGATTTTCACGATATAAATTTACATTTATACTTAATTGTTTCTTGGTACTTTGTTGTTTACATTCTTATTTATATATTTTAGAGTTTTGCCTATTTTATCAAGAATTGAAATCGTTCTCATGTTATGAAATGTTATATGAAGTTGTGTTTCGATAAGATTTAACGTTACAGTAACCCTCTGATAATCAATAATGTATATATGATATAATAGAGTGTTAAACATGCGATAAGATGAAGATATATATCTGGATCTCACATATTTGTATTTTAGATATACAGTGTTTCTTGATATTTTGTTGTTTACATTCTTATATATAAAATTTTTGCCTATTTAATCCAGAATGGGAATCGTTTTCATGTTATAAATGATATAAGTTGTGATTCGGTCAAACTTAACGTGAAATAACTCTGTTAATCAATTATGTATATGTAATATAATAGAGGGTTAAACATGTGATAAGATATATATCGGGATCGCATATATTTGCGTTTTAAAAATAAAAAGTATTGTGCTTAACTAACATAAGTGTATTTAAGCGTTAGAGGTTAATGCATGATAAATTTAGTGGACGGAAACATTTGACGAAGTTAAAAGAGAGGATGTCTGATTTTATAACATATTCAAATAAAGGAGTTTGTAAGCCATGTCATCCTTTTATATAGCTTTTACGGTTGTTACAATGACGTATTTGTTTCTTATATATATCATATAATTTACAATACATAAAAAGATATAATTTTAAAATATGCTTTATCACGATTTGAACTGTTTGATAGTATTAATAACTCTACTTATAATTAGTTGTAAATGGTGTTGTCTTTTTAAAACTTATGAAATTCATTTAATTTTATGGTATAATACAAGCTTGGCTTATTTTTTCTTTAATGTAATTGGTAATAAAACATAATTTTCTGTTCGATTGTGTTCAATTGCACATATCATTTAATAGTACGTAAGTTACTAATCATTTTGAAAATTGCTATCAAGATTACGATCCCACTTGATTTATCGTTAACAATTTAATGTGCGTATTTGGCAGGAACGAACATACCGGCAAAATGATAAATTAAACTCCTCAAAAAGACCAAAAAATACAATGGCACTTTTAAAATCATTTATTCAAATAAATAGTGCATCATTTGCAGGTGAATTTTATCATCAAAATGTGCGTAATTTGGTGTATAATTATTCCACGAAATTCAAATATTTTATAGCATTGCTAAGATATTCATGAAACGTGCTTCATTACACGGAACAATATATCAATGATCAACAAAGTTATGGCAAACTTATTCAATCAACCATATATTGATGAGAAGTTCTATATTATAAACATCCATTTCCACATGTTAATGTTTGTGATTCCTTTCATTATATTATGATTGTAGCCAAACATACCATTGTGATATCCACAATTTATAGCGACCTAATGATCTACGTATTACTTGCCTAACATTAGTTGTATAAGATTAACTTGGAAGACTTAAATTTCATTGAAAGCCCGTAGTTTAAATAATAACCCTCTACCATTCCATTACTTTCTATGCTCGATAACATGCTTAAACTTCAAAATTTGATTCCTTACATTAAACTACGATATACTATGGATGGCACCAAATCAACATGAAACATTTGTACTGATGAAAATCATTTTCCACACTTAATCAAGTTATAATCGTTTATATTATATGTGCTCTAAAATAATCACATTTGTATATAGTAATTCTAAATTTAATCATTTTACATGATCATCTGATAAAATAGCAGCCTTATTCAGCATTTTAAGATCTGATACATTTGAAGAAAAGATTCAGTTTTCGTTCAACTCAGTAAATTTCCCATGTGAGAGTAAGTAAAGCCTATACATTAAACCCATTACAACAAAAGTCCGTGGGTCTATCAAATGCCATGCATTACTTCTGCCGGGCTAAACAAACACAAGAGAACAGGTAAGTATATGCAATGAACGAATAAAATGGTTATCGAAAATAAATATACACTTTGAAATATGGCAAAAGTAATTGGTAAAATTGAAATATATATTGTGATGGTCATCATGTTATGTAACAAGATAGACTATCAACATATGGACAATCTTAAATGATGACATTTGAAGCCACTAGAATGTCTATTGTGCTCGACATTTATATGCACTACATTGTATGTACTAAGCCGTCATTTAGTTGTTTTAAACATAGGAGTGCATATTCTGCTGCATATGAGAACTACAGTCTATATAATTTGGTTATCTGCTGCTATTTCTTAACTTAAGCTTGCAACACATGTGATTCAAGTTCTTTAAAACACATCCATTTTATTTTAAATATATCTATATGCATTGAATGCAAACCGAAAACCATTTTTTTCTAAACGTTTATTTCAAATGTAATAATATACCGGTATGATAAAACATAATGCAGTAATACAAGTACTTTTCGTATTTTCATAAAGCCCCTATCATGTTAGTGGTTCATTAACGGTGCATACCAAAATACATTTTAGTTTTGCAAGTATAGTAATCATATGTTGTGATTATTATATTTTGCGATGATTGATAATTGTACATAAACGTTATATGTTTTCCTTAAATCCATTAAACATACTCTAAATGTTTTTTTTTTCTTATTCAAGTTACTTGAGGGTTGACGATCAAAAATTGTATCAGCTAATATAAATAAACACCCAAACTTAATATTTTTTTGATAAACGTAAAAGTATGACCTAGTAGGAATATAATATAACAATATCAAACACCTTCATATTGACACAAAGCCTCACATTAACGTTGGATTAGTAGGGATTCCATTCAGGAACACACTTATGCTTATTGATGATTCTTAATTGCGTGACTGTTTTAAAGTGTGCGCTTAAATTTACCTCTTATATATCGTTATCTTAACAAACAATTTCAATTCCTTCTCCTTTGACAAAATCACACAATCAATATAAAAATAAGTAGTTTAAAAGAACAAAAGTGATTGAGGTCTCTCATTAAAACTGCTTTTGCGAAGCATTTACCACAGTGATGCATAGTCAATGGCGTATATATATCTAATATGAATAGAACAAAAAATGTGTTAAAGTCTCATCAATACCATGTAGTAAATTTACTTTATTTTCTATATCAGAGTATCAAAGAGCACCTTGTGTGTAATCACGCATGCCTGTTCCAAAAAAATGCACTGACAGAAAGGAATAACCCTTAAAACATTCACGTTTAGCAGTCAATCGTCTTAATATTTAAGTGTAAAAGATACTTAAATGATTTATTGTAATTATCAGATGCAAATAACATGCCATCCTTTCTTGCGCGATTGGGGGGGGGGTCGTTTATTTTCCCGCTGACATATTTACCATGCTCGATACAACACTCACTTTTAATGTTATAGTACGTAACAGTTGCCTATATGATTAACCATAAACGAACCTTATCACGTAATGGAAATCTTGTGAAAATGGTATATTTATGCACTAAAAGTGAATCAAAACTTAACATTGTATAGTTCATATAAATTCGGGTCTTTTTATATTAAAGACACATATGGCTTCACGAATTTCAATAAGTTTTGCTATAAACAGTTTACACTTCTAGCGTATTTTATGCACATAAACCCCTTTAACCTAGAGTTATATATCTCAACAAATAATGTCAGATATTCCCTAATAAAAACAATGTGTCTCATGCAAAGAATTGCCATAGGTCAGAATTTTGTCCATGTCAACCCCCATTGGCTCTGTAAATATTACATATATTCATTAGATCCGTAAATAATGGGAATAATTTTCATTGAACTAAATTCATAATAAATCAATGCCGCAGGTACATTGCACCCCAATGAATGAATTGAAATCTTACTTGATTACGTCTAATGTGTAATGTATGCAACAACTAAAAAAGGTGTCGGATCTCACTCCGGTTTTATTTTTTCTGCAATAAAAACTGTTTTTGTTTTATTTTTTCCTATTTCCGCACTATTTTAAATATATTATGTTTGAATTGACAGTTATACAAATGTGTTATTAAATTCAAATACATTTAAAAGGAGAAGTTCCCCTCACATAGCGTATTGTTCATACTAAGAAGTGATTAATCATGGCGAAGAAAGTTCGATGTTTGCTCACATTGTACAACAGAGTTTCTTAACAAATACACCTTCGGGAAATAACTTAACGTCATAAAAGAGCGGTCTAACACGATGAAGGCCAAAAGTGTATTCATAACATTAGCTCAATCGGCTAAAACAAATTTATATTAGATCAAAAGACATTAGCTAAGAGTGCCGCAGGTGTATCAAACCAACGTGAATTGAAATCCGACTGGCCTTTGCCTATACGTATTTGTAATGGATATACAAAACACTATTTGAAAAAGCATTTATCATTGTGAAGGTAAATTGCTGATTCAGTAATGCAAACTCGACCCCAAACAGTCACTTAGTTTATATTTTCTAGACATATGATCAACCGAACATAAGTATGAATTTATGTTTAGATTGCTAAAATTCTTTTTACTCACATTTAACAATTTAATAATGTCAAGATTATCTTGATTTTGATGATCAGTATTTATAATCAATTATATTAAATGAAGGAATTAAATTGCCTTCCATTGGTTGAGCGCCATCTAACCGCAAGAAATACATCAATCGAGTGGATGGACGACGTCATTGTCAAATATGTATAAATCGTAACTATAAAGGCGTGTAATACTTTTAATGTTGTGGACGTTCATGATAGAATTTTGTGAAAATACACTATTATTGCCCATGTTTCATCCTAAAATTGTTATGTTGTTCTCATAGATGTGACCAATGTTTAACTTTAATAACTGGCAATACCTTTGACTTGAAACGTTTTTTTACGTAGCGTTATATACCATGTCTAATCAAGTTCGAATTCACATAGCGTAACTGAAAAGTTTTTTTTTGCTATCTTTTACGAGCATACCAATTCATTGATAGCTTGGATATCTCTTAATCAATTAATTTAGATAAACCTTAAGCTGGTCTTAAGGTTTTATACATTGAAAATGTAAACTGCTTATAAATTAAGTCGAATGATGAACTCATATTACTTAACGCATAACAATTGATAACATGTGTGTGCATCATAAACTTGGGTATTGCATAAGCCAATGTACTTTCAATTCATGATAGAATATCAGTGTTAACAAATCTAGAACAATACTATCAATAGTATTCACAAAACAAATCTTTATACTTGATCTACGGAAGAAGTCAACTAGTATATTTATATGAGGTAAACACACATCATAGGCAATGACAATGCATAATCACGTCTTTAACCCTCTTCATTTGATTGAATAAAGTTACATTCGAATAGCAATACGCTTAGAAGCGCATATTTTACGGCCATTATATTTTATGTATGCATTTGATATTGGCACACACCTTCCAAACACATTTCAATGGTTTCGTGCATATATCCCACCGATAACCTTGTGGTATTTATGAACTAAACACATACAATGTCGCCACAAAATATTATGCAAATTAGACTATACTGGCATAATAAAACAGCCAATTTATTTTCTATTTATCTAATCAAATACCCAACGGCTGTATGCGTTATTTTATATCAGTGCGACCGTAGAAAATGTGTAAACACACTCCGTTAGGTCTAAATAAACATCAAATAAATGCCACAGGTACATCGCAACAACGTGAATTGAAATCCGACTCACATCCGTTTAATATGGCGTCATTCATTTCCCTTCAAGGCTTAACACCGTACACAAATACACAAAATGTGCTTATTGTACATGGCTCATGTTCATTGTCGACTTGACACTCGATCCCTTATCACACGGTTTCGTCGTTGGTCCTTTTAACGCATTATTAAGCCTCTGGTTGAACTTTTTAAACAGGAATATACCAATTGAAAATCAATGTTTCTCACAATTAAGGCTCTTAATTTATTTAATTGTATCCGTAACCTGATTCAAATTTAAATTGCGGATTGAAGTTTTGATTGTGCTTCATCAAATCCAACACTATACAATCAAAAATGTGCCCTCAATCTCCCATGTTTTTATCAGTGATAATTGATTATACACTGATTTCATGATTCGCGGTACTCTATGAGCGAAATGGTCTCTAATTAACCAAATGGGTGTGCAAGGGACCTCATGACATTCACTGTACCGGCTAAATGTATGTATAAATTGTATAACATTGCTCCCAGGAATTCTCGGGACCGACCATCGAATATTCAGAATGGTGTTTCTATCATAATTCGAAGATGATAAATCATAGTCAAATAGCCATTTTTAAATATGAATCATAGCTAGATTATTATACAATCAATATTGTATTGTGACATCACAATGTCAATATTACTAGACAGGGCTGTGGTTAATTATCTGAGAGAAATGGTTGAATAACAAAGATAAATGTTAAGTCTCATTATACATGTGTATATATGTATACATGTATACATATGTATTTGTATATATATTTTTAAGCATTAAATAAATATTTTTTCACTAAGCTTGCATCCTTTTAACAGTTATTATATCTTCAGTTGATGAGTTTCTGTCAAAAAGACCGATTCAATGTTTCATGCATTTTAATTCATTTGAAGCAGATGGCACTCTTCTGCTTTAAACTCCAATAGTTTGATGGTTCAATTGATGAATTATTCTACGATACCAATAAATATTGAAAGACTGACGTCCTGTTGATTACCAATGTATCATTTGATAAAAAACTATGCAAATGGATAAGCTACGTCAACGAATCGTTGGCTTATGGATTTAAACTCATTTTAAAGCATTAACCAAACGGCAATAAAAACAAGCTATCATTTGTAGAATAGTCTTGTTTGATGCATCTCTAACAACAACGCTCTAGTTTTTAAAAAAAAAGTTGCATGTGTTCATACATTTAATATTTTGATTTAAACGATCAAATTTGTTTTTTTTTCAAAGGCATTTCCCTTATGTTATGCTATAATGCAAACAAAAACTCAAATTTTGTATGATATTTTATATATACATGTAGAAATATGTACAATCTATATATATAAATGCAGTGACTATTATGTAAACTCCCCAACTGAAATACCAATGGTTGGACAGAGCGATACATATTTGCTGTCACTAATAAAATAACACATATGCATGGAGATATACTCCTATGTGAACAGTGCTTTGGAAATAAATGACGATAAACCGATAAAAATGGATACACTGCGTGTGATTGCTCTTTGATTCTAAGGTAAATTACTTTGAAATTTGATAATTGCTTCTATCAGATAAATAAAAAAATGGAATGATATCATGTTTGGTAATTTACCGTATTTTGCTAAATATTATCATGTAAAAAGATAGCAATGTGGACATAAAGTGTGAATCATATTGATTCGCTTGCTAAAAAAGATGGATTAGTAAAAAGATGAGTAGTAGTTTATTTTAATGTCAGATCAGGTCTAGTAAAAACTAGGGATACTTAAGCTGATTAATTTTTTGAAGAAACACTTTTTTTCCAAATGTGCATCAATTTGGAGCAATATCTGAAAGTTCTAGGCTTTTGCCCCTCGTAAAGCATTGTAGACATTAAGGTATTTTGATCAAGCATATTAGTTGAAATTAGCTTGACTTTAGGATTTTATTTTAACACATAAGTCTCAACAAGGCAAGGGTAATATTATTCATACATACCTATTAACTAAGAACTGTTATAGGCGATTAAATGCCGCGTTTAGCGTCAGTTCCTAAACCCATATACTAATGTCGTATGATGAAAGATAGTCTTGGGAAAAGTCAACATCTTCATTCATATATTCAAGGCTTATTGGTTTTAGTTGCGGGCTATGTAAATATGTGTCTTCTTTACTATATCCATATTTTAGACAGCGCATGACCTTGCTACATGAAGCCATGTCTTGCATTATCCGCCTCAAGCACACCTTAAACAAACTTATGGTTCGTATTGATATACAAAGTAGCACAAATTGTGGGAATTATTGTCACGTTTCTATATACCTATATTACCTGCTCATACATACTGTCAAAATAAATGCCCTCCTGTTAATGGTTTGATAATCAGCAATAACCTTATACTTGTTTTTTTTTTCAGAAAAGTCGCTATAACGGACATACTGCAAACAAAACAATATGATTAGCGTATCAGGAATATACGTATAGCCTACGCGACTACAATGACTGGATAAAAAGGAATTGCAACAAAAATTATCTTTCAAACAAGGTAAACTTTCTTTTCATAAATATAGATACATGTCCATCATCGTATTGAATCCATTTATAGCAGAGAATAAGTTATTGACATTTGTTCCAAAAATATAAAATAGATTATGATCAACATGATATCTACATAATTGTAGAGATGTATTTATATCTTCACATTTTCTCCGTTTATGGCAGAATACAAATCATTAAATTGGCTTACAAAATTAAATGATCAACATGGTATTTACATACATGTAGAGATACATGTATTTCATCATATTTGCTCTGTATACGACATAATACAATACAATACAATTTATTTCCTATATAGCGCATGTTAGGAGATACGTAAATGCGCTTAACAATTTAGCACTCCAACGCCTTACTAAATAATATATGTTTGGAGACTCGATTTAATATTAAACAATTGCTTAATACTGTTGAGTTTGATCGGTAGTTCATTCCAGATTTTCGGATCTGCATTGCTAAATGCGCGATTAACGAGGGTGATTTGTTTCACTACGGGTACAGAAAGGCTCAAGTTTGATGATGAGCGGAGGTCTCTAGTTGGCACGTATGGCTTGATTAGATCTTTGAGATAGTTCGGGCCTTTGCTGTATATGCACTGGTGAACGATAGTTGCAATCGTGTACTTGTACTCAGATTATGGGTAATTGAATTTCGTTTAGGAGTGAGCGTAACAAGTCTTGCCGTCGACATATATATTTCTCGTGAAGGTTTGCAAGGAGGGAATTAGTCAAGCCTACTGATCACAGTTGCCAACATCAACCGTTTACCAGTCTCATCGTACAGGTACCGACGAATGTAACATGTTCTGTGTATGTGGAACATGCAAGCCTATGCGAAATATGTTCTCGAAATACCAGCTCAGAGTCTAGGATCACGCCAAGACTCTTTACAGTTTTGGATGGTTCGATATGTTAACCCAAAATCTTAAGCGGACAGCCGGGCACATTTTTGGTGTGACTGTCTTAAGCAAAAACTATAAACTCGGTTTTGGACTCGTTGAAACAGAGATCATTAGCAAACATCGATGATCGCACATCAGCTAGAGTGCGCTCAAGGAATGTTATCCTGATCGCACATTCATTTCAGATGCGGTGCTCACTACTTTCCAGGTGGTTTTATCATCAGCATAACCATGATTGGAACAGGATGTGTTTTTCAGGAGTATTCCGAGAAGTTTGACGCATATATTGTACAGATAGGACAACAATCTTTTTCGAACCTTGTACTGCGCATTCCTCGACTAATAGGGCGTCAGACAAATGGTTCTTGGCAACCACTCGCTGCGTGCGCCCTCAAAGGGATAATTCGAACCAACTTTTTGGTTTTCCATAACAACGAGGAGACTATCGAAAAGCGCGGTTTAGGTTTGGTTGTTCGAGCGGTAAGCGGATCGGAGGTCATCACCGAGGCTATTCAATTCTGAATGCTTTTTTTTATCAATTTTGACACAAATGACAAACTCGAAACTGGTCTGTAGTTTTTAGGGATCGTTTCTTAACCTGGCTTCTTGATGAGCGGTTTGACTAGTGCTATTTTACAAATTGCGGGCACTTTTCATTCGCTAGGGGTGTTTTTATTATTTTCTGAAAAGTGGGTGCGATTGTGTGAGTGACTGATTTGAGCATACTGGTTGGGATCGGTTCTAATTTGCATGTCTTGATGGGAGTAGAATGAATAAGCTTTATAACATACTCGAGGTTGACCGACGAGAAGTTTGCAAATTGCGGGTTAATATTTCCTTCATGGGATCTGTGGTCAACGTTGATGTTGAAACGGGCTTTAAGACCTTTTATTTTCTCGATAAAAAAAAAACACATTTCAAATTGTACGCATTTACTTCCGGTGGTACGGCGGGTAGCGCGTTCACCTTGTAATCATTGAGTAGCTCTTATAAAATTCGAAATATAGATTTACTATCCGACCCTGCCTTGAAGAAAGCGTTTTGGTAAAACTCTGTCTTTGCTGTATAAATCTTTTTTTCACGTGGTCTCTCTGAGTGCGTATTTATCCAAAATCGTTTGCAAGGTCTCGTTTAACTGATTCATAAGGGTGTCCATATCACTTGGTGGTGCATTGAAAAAGTCGCTGTTCTCTATATCTTGTGAGGTCTTAAAACGATGCGATGCGCCTGATCAATATGAAGGTTAAAGCCTCCGGTAATTATGATTTCCAAACTGTGCTGGTTTATTTCCTCTAATAATTGTGAACAAGTCTCGAAAAATCTCGCCAGATATCCTGACAGAGTCTGTATAAGACGACAAAGTGCAGTGGTGAATGGTATATTTTCATACGGGCTCCATAGGAGTTTAATATCGGGTGAAATAGTGTTTTGCGTGGAGTGCATTTGATATCCTTTTGGTATATTATCGCTAAACCTCCACCGATTGGTTCTTTTCTTTTGGTGTGACACCATTGATATCGATCTGGAACTGTTTTTGCCAGCAAACTGTCTCCAGCTTTGTTTTTATTCCATGTTTCGATAAGGCCTATTTTGCTGCTTCTATTTTCTCTATGGCTCCTTAACATAGCATCATTTGCATTCGCTCACCTATAAAACAATGAAATTGATCAACATGTTATCAACAATGATTCTTTTTGTAAAGGGTTTACATTGTAAACTACTCATAAAACGTAACACGTCCTTAAGATTAGAATAATGCTGAATTGAAAAAAAATGTATTCCGGTTGGATTACTACTTATCGCTTACTTTGATCACGTCAATGTGTTCATTCAATACATTGTAATAGTTTGGCAATCAATGCCTTTCACAGTGTCTTGTTAAATAATTAAAACATCAATTTAATGGAACCTTCATCATTTTATTCATAATTTTTACAGATTCAAACATCAGGCATAAAAATATATATTCAGCTTTGTTTCAACTAAATGTTTTATAATTCATTGACACATATTATTTTCATGAATTAAATATCGCTAAGGGTTCGTTTCTGTAGTAGAGTCATAAAGCCCTACTGTGCCGATAATCGTTTTTTACGTATTTGATACCAAATTTTTTTTGATATTTAGTGAATTAAATTCAAACAAATTACGCGCAAATTAAGTTCAAGTGCAATTTATATCAAATACATAGCGATCCGGTTACGAGTTATTTTTTTTTTGCGGTTTAAGATAAAAATGTTCATTAGCTTGAAGACGTTTTTTACAATATTCATATCGATATCAATATGGATTAATTGCAATGATCTAAGTATTGACTAGACAATTGAATATACTACTCATATGTCACGTCGCTGTTTAACCTCAACCTCAGAATAACATCTTTGCGCCGTTTATAATACTCAATATGTATAGGTTTTGATTAAACACTAAAGTATTTTTTATGAACCTTTCACCGACATATAGGTCTGATTATTGAATTTGAAACAAATCTTGGATTGTAATTAATCAATTATTGATGCGATCTGTTGATTATAAGGGACACACACCGACGCTGTTTTACTCTTTTACCTCTTTTATTCCTCTTTTACATATTTTGAACAGTATTTTCCACACATTGCCTACTATATTTTATGATATGAGATATTTGAGCACTACATATCTAATGCGTAAATCTAATGCGTAAATGCATTTGAAAATAATGACTGTTTGCGACAAGACATCTTAATCTTTCAAATGACTAAAACAGAGCATGGACAGGCACTTGAGTCTTACACACATTCTAACAGTTTGTATTTTTTCAATAATATGGGAAAGCTCGTTCGCGTTAAATATGTTGCAAAAATGGGTCTGTTGGGTTATAAATTATTACTGCCCACATTCAAAGTGATTTTGCAAAGATAACAAGATTCGATCTTTATCGATCTCCTCAAAATGATCTAAATAAGGTAGAAGCGCCATAAAGGCTGTTATTTCCCAAACATATGTCTATAATGAAATTAATAGCAATCAAAGTTTGAAATATATATTGAAAATTTGACAAAAAAATCCTGAACAAGTTAAATATAACATGACATTTTTTCGATAATTTAAACACAATTTTATAGCAATTCATTCCATGTCATTTTATTATCAAAAATATATCATCCACAACAACTACGATGCAATATATCAGTACTTCAATGTGAACAAATGTGAAACACCAACAATATTTCCAAGTAAATGAAATAATAACACACTTATCCATATTGTTTACAGAGCCTACCATGAACAGGACAATGGACATGGATCCAAATTCATGCAAACCGATCTGAAAGCAATCTAGAATCGTAATTAGTCATCATGTCTGAGAAGGCCATAGAATTATCTCAGGCTATTATCAATGACAATGAGGCTCATATATCTTCACTGTTGGCCGATTCGGATATCAAACAATGGATCAACAATACGATAAACCCAAAGCGCTTAAAAGGTTTTGAAACATCAGCGGAAACAACTCTCTGCTTGGCAATTGCGTTTGATATATCTACCCTGGATACATGCAAGAAGCTTGTAAATCGTGGTGCTAACGTCAAAACAGTGGATAGCAATGGGTCCTCGATGATGATATTTGCAGCTAAAGCACATAATGAACGAATACAAAAAATTGAATATCTCAAAGAATCTGGCTTAGATACTGATCATGTTGACAAATATGGTAGAACGGCATTGATGAAAGCATGTCTCAAGGGATACATGGATTCGGTTGATATCCTAATCAAACACGGAGAAGACGTAAACAGACTGGATGCCATTGGGTGTAACTGTTTACACTATGCCTTATTTGGAGGTCATGAGAACATAATGAATTATCTTATCGATGATAAACACCTTGATCCACTGGCTTTGACAAAACATGGATTGACTTGTCTTCATGCCGCAGCTAGAGGCGGATCAGTTAACTGCGTTCAACGAATGCTTGATTTAGGTATAAGGGTCGATGTAAAAGACGATTCTCATGAGACTCCACTAATGCACGCATTATTGAAAAGAAGTGTTGATGTAGCTGATCTGTTGATTTATAAAGGTGCATATATTAAGGCAACCAATGTGAACGGTGATACGTGTCTCCATGCAGCAGTCCACGGAGGATCAATCGAGTGTGTGAAGCAAATGCTTGAATCCGGAATCGACGTGGATATTCGTGTAAATTCATTTAGGAATACACCGCTTATAGTTTCTTTGGTATTAGGGCACAGTGATATCGTAAACCTATTGCTTAAGAAAGGAGCAGATGTCGATGCGACCAACAAGAACGGGTTCACGTGTCTCCACGCAGCAGCACAGGGAGGATCAATCGAGTGTGTGAAGCAAATGCTTGAATTCGGAATCGACGTCGATGTTCGTGAAGATTCACTTAGGAATACCCCACTTATAGTAGCATTGTTGAATGGTCACAGTGATATCTCAAATTTATTACTTAAGAAAGGTGCCAATGTCAATGCGACCAACAAGAACGGATTTACGTGTCTCCATGCAGCAGCACAAGGTGGATCAATCGAGTGTGTGAAGCAAATGCTTGAATTCGGAATCGACGTCGATGTTCGTGAAGGTGCATTAAGGAATACCCCACTAATAGTAGCATTGGTGAATGGTCATAGTGATATCTCAAATCTATTACTTGAGAAAGGTGCCAATGTCAATGCGACCAACAAGAACGGATGCACGTGTCTCCACGCAGCAGCAGGAGGTGGATCTATCGAGTGTGTTAACCAAATGCTTAAACTCGGAATCGACGTCGATGCTCGTGATGATACATCTAGCAATACCCCGCTTATAGCAGCATTAGAAAATGGCCACAGTGAAATCGCAAAACTATTACTAAAGAAAGGTGCATATGCCAATGCGACCAACATGAACGGATACACATGTCTCCATGTAGCAGCTCATGGAGGGTCGATCGAGTGTGTGGAGCAATTGCTCAAATCCGGAATAGACGTAGATGCCCGTTCAGATGGTTTCAGGAATACCCCGCTTCTTATAGCATCGTTTAAGGGTCACAGTGACATAGCAAATCTATTATTTAAGAAAGGAGCAGATGTCAATGCGACCAACAAGATCGGATGCACGTGTCTCCACGCAGCAGCACAAGGTGGATCAATCGAGTGTGTGAAGCAAATCCTTGAATTCGGAATCGACGTAGATGTTCGTGAAGATGAATATAACAATACCTCTCTTATAGAAGCATTGTTAAAGGGTCACAGTGAAATCGCAAATATTTTATTAAACAAAGGTGCAGATGTCAATGCGACCAACAAGAACGGAACAACGTGTCTTCAAGCAGCAGTCCAAGGACAATCAATCGAGTGTGTGAAGAAAATGCTTGAATTCGGAATCGACGTAGATGTTTGTACAGATACACTCAGGAATACTCCGCTTATAGAGGCGTTGTTAAAGGGTCATGGTGAAATCGCAAATCTATTAGTAAAGAAAGGTGCAGATGTTTATGCGACCAACAAGAACCGATTTACTTGTCTACATGCAGCAGCACAGGGAGGATCAATCGAGTGTGTGAAGCAAATGCTTGAATTCGGAATCAATATAGATGTGCGTGACAATGAGTTGGACACTCCATTGATGAACGCTTTGCTAGAAGGACATTTCAAAGTGGTTGAGTTGTTGATAGAGCAAGGGGCAAATGTCTATGTTAATGACAAGAACGGATTCACTTGTCTACATGCAGCAGCACGAGGAGGATCAATCGAGTGTGTGAAGCAAATGCTTGAATTCGGAATCAATATAGATGTGCGTGACAATGAGTTGGACACTCCATTGATGAACGCTTTGCTAGAAGGACATTTCAAAGTGGTTGAGTTGTTGATAGAGCAAGGGGCAAATGTCTATGTTAATGACAAGAACGGATTCACTTGTCTCCATGCAGCAGCACGAGGGGGATCAATCGAATGTGTAAAGCTAATGCTAAAGTATGGAATCGACATAGATGTCCGTGAAGATCAACTTATGAATACCCCGCTTATACAAGCTTTGTGTAAGGGTCACAGCGAAATCGCAAATCTATTACTAAAGGAAGGTGCCGATGGCAATGTAACCAACAAGAACGGATGCACTTGTCTCCATGCGGCAGCATATGGAGGATCTATCGAGTCTGTGAAGCAAATGCTTGAATTTGGAATCGACGTCGATGCAGGAGATAAACTTAAGGATACCTCACTTATGGTTGCATTGGAAGAGGGACACAGTGGAATTGCGGATTCGTTGATAAAGAAGGGAGCGGACGTCAATGCAGCTAACAAGGACGGGTTTGTCTGTTTGCACCATGCTGCGCAAGGGGGTTCTGTAGCTTCGGTCAAGCAATTAATCGATCATGGAATCGATGTCAATGTTCAGAATAAGCGAATGGTAACACCACTCATAACAGCCTCATACAAAGGAAACGCTGATGTTATCAATATATTGGTAGACAATAGTGCGGATGTGAATGCGAAAACTGTGACGGGAGTAACAGCTTTACATAGCGCTGCGGAAAATGGACATAATGTCTGTGTAAAACTGCTCCTCAAAAACAACGCCAAACTTGACATATGTACCACGGATGGATCAAACGCATTGTCCTTTGCTATACAAAACAACCATATGGACACCTTTCGCCTCTTAATCCAGCATGAATTGGATAGCGACCCCGATAATAGAAATATGCAGCTTATCTGTGCAGCAGCGAATGGTTGCAGTGAAATTGCTATAGATCTTATTCAAAAGGGTGCAGATGTGAATGCGTTTAATTCCAATAACATCAACAGTTTTCAAGCAGCAATTGTGTGTGATCAGGTGGAAATGGTGGAACTCTTAATATTAAGTGGAGCAGATGTAAACGCTCAGAAAGGTGGTGACATGGCACCCCTTCATCTAGCTGCACGACAAAACAATGCTAGTTTAGTTAAAGGATTGCTTAACAAGGGTGCAGATGTTGATTTGAATTATCGCGAGAAAAAAACCTCACTCCATATTACGTCATGTTATGGATACATCGATGTTATGAAAGTGCTTTTAGAAAATGGTGCAACAATCGATGCGCAAACCATTGATGGTTGGACTCCACTTATCTACGCCGTAACCGGAAATCATAAAGAATGCGTCCTTGAATTATTAAACCGTAAGGCGGAAACAACCTTTCAAACAAATACTGATGGCTCCTCTGTATTTCACATAGCGGCAAAGCGGGGATTTACCGAAGTTCTTGGGATGTTATTGCAGCATCGCAATAGCATTGGAGTTGGGGACTTTGATGGTCGCTTGCCATTGCATGTTGCAGCAGAAGAAGGCCACGTTGAATGTATCAAGATACTCCTCGGGCACAATGCAAAAGTCGAGGTTCGGGACAAAGACGACTGGACACCACTAATGAGTGCAGCATATTTTGGTCATACAGCGACAGTAGAAGAACTCCTTCAGAAAAGAGCTAATATCAACGCTTTTAATTTTAAAAAGTCGACTGCTTTACATCTTGCATCACAAGAAGGATTTTTGGCAATTGTTAAGATGTTAATAGACTACAAAGCCGAGGTGGACTGTTACAACAAGGCTAGTTATACACCACTACACGTCGCTATACAAGAAAACCACGTTGAAATTGTGACATTGCTCATACAAAATGGAGCAAGTCCAGTCAAATGCACACATGTAGGAAATTCAGCATTGCATATAGCATCATTTCAGGATCATCTAGACTTGATAAAAATTTTGTTTGAGATTGAAGCTGTTGACATTAACGCCAGACGCAACGATGGAGATGCACCTATAGATGCCGCATTTGATGAAGAGAAATGGGAAGCTGTGTTACTAATTGCGCAACATCCAAAATGGGATCAACGTGTCACTGACAGAATGCGATTGAGACTGGATTCATTTTGCAATGGAACAGGGACACAGCAAAGTATTTATGAATTGATGAACAAAATACTGAGTTCAACCGCCCATGAATCTGCCTCAGCAAGTTCGATTTCAGATGAGTCGTTATCAAAGGTCAAAATGGATCTAGTTTCTGAAAACAGTGTTGCTACTGAAGATTTAGGCCAAAAAGATCCCCAAAAGTCACAAATAGTGGAGTTGCAAGATAAAATAAATGATTTGCAGTACCAACTTGGAAGGTTAGATGCAAATTCGTTCGACAAACAGAAAAAAATACAAAATCAAATTGCGGATTATGAACATGAAAAGCTAGATTTAGAAAACAAGGTTAGACGATTAGAGAAAGAAAACCAAGAAATAAAAACAGGTCAAAAAGAAATGCAAAACGCATTGACCAAGTTATCAAATGAAATCATCAAAATAAAAAAAGAAAATCTAGAGTATCAACAAACAATGGAAATTCAACGAACACAGCTTATTCAGATCATCGCGACATTTACACACGGTAAGAACATCATTTGATATACGGTATACATTGTTATGTGTTTTAAAATTCATTGATATTTTTATTGAAAACATATTATCTTTAAATGAATATATATGTTTTATACTCAAAATTTCGATAAATCAATCAGTCTTCATTTATTAACTAGTATGTTCATGTGTCTTCTTCTAAGGTGCTATTCTATTAACATCTTTGTAGAGATGAACACCAACTAATAAGCGGTTTATCTTTGTTTAAAGCAAGTGACAGGCCTGTGGTTAAAACACCATTGGAAAGGGCTATCCAAAAAAACTATACATCATTGACGAAATC
>LQRL01128062.1:5682-16471 GCA_001703475.1 Hydroides elegans
CCAAACATAAAAGCTTCAATTAATATGCCACATGGCAAAGATTTTTTATTTCAAAACATTAAATTTATAATTCAAACAAAATACTTCAAACATACTTGTTTAAAAAATATATAAATATATTCACCAAGCAATCAAAAATGTTTTTTTCAAAAAAAAAGAAAGAAAAGAAACATACCTGTGCAGGTATCGGGATAGCAGGAGCGTCGGCAGAGGTTGTAGATGGGCGCCTCGGCACACCATCCGAATTCGAGATACTGGGCGCACATGGGGCTCGTGTCAATGCAGAAACCTATATGGAATAACAGCAAATTTTGAATATTTGAAATAAAACAAACATTCATATAGGGCATATGTCAAATAAGATAAGAGCTGCAGGTATTTAGATTTTGAAGTGTCTGTTTAATATGGTTGGTTCGGTATAAATGCAGAAAAACGTTTGAACTCATTGAGGCCCAAAAAATTAAAGTTTGACAAAAATAACAAAACGCTATTTCAAAGTGGGTTGAGCGAAAACAGACTAGTTGGATTTTATCCGTGATCTCAGTGCATCCAGTATCACACGAAAATATCATCAAAATTGTTAAACAACATACATATTGCAGCTTAAAGTGAACTATCCCGGCAAATACATTATTTAATTGTTAGAACGGCTTACCAAAAGGGACAAATACGATATAAAGCTGTAAGCTATAAGCTTAAGGGCTCATAGGGTTCATCTATTTGTTAAGAAATGGACAGCATAATAAACGTATGTGGTCAATTAACTTATGTGGCAATTTGGTACAAAATAATAACGCATTGTTTAACCTATAAAGTGGTCCATCACCATTATCAAATTGTTCTGAATAATGCCCCACAAGTAAACTAGAGGCTAAAGGTCTTCGATCCCGCGTGGACTTTCAATACTTATTTGATTTAGCATGGCAATATAGAAATAGATGACATATACCTTAGAGGCTCAATCTGCCAATGGAACGGGTCGCACTAGAACGGTTAACTAAAAAGGACAAATAAGCTATATACATGTATAAGGGGGAAACTGCATGGTAAACCGGCATATACCTTGGGGCTCGATCTGCCATGCAGTGCCATGCAACTGATCCTCTGTGATCGTAGGCGGTGGCAAGTGGTAGGGCGCATCGGGGTATCCGAATTCGGAGGGCACACCGGGCGAGTAGCGACAGACGGCCGTGGTAATGAACAGATGGTTGAAGCCGCCCTGCAGTCCGAACGCATCTCGCAGCCAGTCGTCCATGAGCAGGTAGGCCTCGGCCATGGCGCAACCCACCTCGTGGTTATGGTCACTGATCATCTGTGGATAAGATAAGGGGTTTTATTGTATTGTGTTATTATAATGTGTTATTATCTGATTTCTTTTCGTTTACGAAAAAAATCATATATTATTTTCGTGCGGTTTTTACAGTCAGTAATGAACACATTTTTGTGGAACGCATAACTTATTCTTCAACACAAGTAATCAGAGTAAACTTGCATCATATCATAAAGGACATCTTAAAGTTTATACATAACCGGTTTTCGATATGTTTTGTAACATAGTTTGTTATCTTTTTTATGTTTAAAACAAAAATTCGATTTCAAAGTGTGTCTTTTCGATTGAAATATTTGCCAGCACTGAAGACCGGGCCCGCATTCTTAATACCCCTTACCAGAATATATTCTTTCATATTCCATATAAAACAATGGGAATATATAGTTAGTTTGAAAGAAAAGGCAGACTATGAATATCGGTTCTGAGCATGTTGCTCAAAACTGTCAATCACCCCTGAGTGAGCTATCACCCCAGTGTCTCACCCTTATACAAGGTGGGCGGGGCTAGAAGGGGTAATGATGCTATTAGCTAATGCGACACGCAATCAGAGAGCTTGACGCAGTAAACAAAGCAATGACGCAATAAATTAATCGCCAACTTAAAGAATGATGTAGTGCCTATTTTTAGACAAGACTGTCCAAGGACAGTGTGCCACAACTTGCAATAATTTACCTTTAATAAACCGGGATATTGAAACTTTAAGTTACATGATTTCAGATCATCGAACTGTTGACGTCGACTAACCACACCAAACTCATCACTGAGGTTGGGAGGACACTGGGCCTTTAGCGATAGTGCTCCGTTAATCTCCCTTTTTTGTAGGGTTGCAAATAATATCAATTTAACACTCGCCTTTAAAGTCGAATTTTACAGTTGCCAGCGGAAATTAACACTCGCCAGAAGGTCAAAATATAGAAAATAAAGAGCGACAAAATGTTAACTCCAAAAAATGCGCTATGCAAATATTTGTAAGAAAAAAATTAGCGAGAGCCGGAGCACGAGCCGAAAAAACAGTTGAATTACTCAAGTCTTACTAATTTAATGCGATTCATTTTTAGAAAATCTTATTTCAAAAGGCTCGCAAGTTTGGCGAGTGACTTAAAATTCACACTCGCCAACAGAAAATTTCACTCGCCCTTGCGAGCGTGGCGAGTGCTATCATCCCTGAGTTCATGTCCAAATACAATTTACAATCAGTCTCATACAGCAACTGGAAACTTATTTACCTCATTTTTAGTCAAACACAGTCATTGAAATATGCATTATATAAACATGTACTCTAAGTGAAATCGCTTATATTCAAATAACTGTAAGTGTGTAATTATTTCCAATGTGGGTATCCTTGTCTCATTTATAATTATTTTAGACATTCATTATCGCTTGTATCAGTATAAACTATTACATAACTGTTGTAAAGCATAATGCAAACGGAATGGTATAGAATGTAATTTTCCTTGAAATATGTCAAAAGAATATAAATTTCGAATTTAAGACTACCATTACAATTTTAATAGAACTGTTTAACATAAAATACTTTTTCATGATTTGAATATAATGGTGTGTAAAATATGTCAAGTGCATCAGGGGACAAATTGATTATTACGTCATAATCACGTGGTCACCGCATATGCAACACCAAGTTCAATCAATATTACTTTAATGGAAAAGTATAAGCAGCCATAACTTTGCTTATATAAGCATATAAGCAATGTGGAGCACAACTAGAATATCTTGGACCCTCAAGAATATTTATACCAAGTTTCATTAAAATCGGTCCATAACTCGCTGAGGAGTAGGCCTGCAAAGAAAAGTTAACGAACTAAACAAATAAACAAATAAATAAATAAATAAATAACTATATCAATAACGGCAAAGTGGTGGTACAATCCACGTCTTGCATAGCAAGCCGTGGCTAAAAAGTAGAATTTGCTGCAATATTTGCTCAATTTGAGCCTTGCTTAGTAAATCAATTTATCACATAAACACTGTTAGTTACCGGTACGTTGTTTTATGTTTAGAAAAAATGCTTTGTATCGAAACGGGCAATACAGTTTAATTTTAGGATTTCAAATAAAGCATTTAGAGAATGATTATCTTATTATGAAAAGAAATCAGATAATTATGCTCTATCTATATAGAGCATATATCTCTAGTTATATAATATTGTCTTAATTTTATCTTAATTCGTAAGATAAGGGTTTATTGGTTTGTATTCCATCAAAAAGTGTGGAATTGATTAGGGGTTAGCGTATGCTATGTAATATAACCTCAACCCCGGTATTACGCTCAACTTACAGCCATTGAATATTTTAAGCTAAAATATTCCCTAAAATTATACTAGAACCAATTTTAAATGTATTATCTACGGAAGCCTGACATTCCTTTATGGACTGGTGGTTCTCGATTGTCTCTTAACCATATCAAATGTGTGGACGATTCATGATAAAGGCACTTACATTGAAAAAGGCGAAGAGCTGGCAAGAAGCGGGGTCGGAAGCAGATACACCGCTGTTGAAGTCATAGCCGCAGACAATGTGTGCCATGTACCTGGAATATATACAATGTAGGTGTAAAATATAATAGCTTAACTTGGACAAAACACTTCATCAGGAGAAAACAAGTTTATGAAAATCATCTAATTGACAAAAACGTTGCCAAAGGAACATAAGTTTGTGAAAAAAACTATAATCTAATGGACTCTGCCGGAAAAAAAACGTTTTTTTTTCTCTGAATATTCAAAAAGCATCTTAACACGTAGCGCCTTACAATTTCATAAAAATGCCTGATTTTGACACCATGTCCGGTATAGATACATAAGACTGAACAAAGGACGTGGATCTAAAACGCATTTAGTGGGATCTCCTTTACATACAGACCAAGATGCTTTCATTTCTAACAACTCACCATGCCTGTGCCATGGGCGCGAAGGTGTAGTGCAAATCTGCGTAGTCGACGCTGAGGAAGCTGAAGGCGTTGGCCACGTTCATGGCAGGGTCGGCGTTGAGCGGAGGCAGGAAGCCTTGGGAGATGGACATCACGTGCTCGGCAGCCACTTCCACTGCTTTTTGCTAAAGAAGTAAGCAAAATGGGTTATGGTCAACTCGCCCAATTCCCAACTCGCCCAATTTTCTAAACCAACTCGCCCAATTTTGGACCAACTCGCCCAAAGTCAACTCGCCCAAAGTGCTTGGTCAACTCGCCCAAAATGATTACCAACTCGCCCAATTTTTTTACCAACTCGCCCATTTTTCTTTTAGAACTTAGCAGTATTTTTATCAATTATTTCAAACTTTTTGGCCTTAAGAAAAATGTTATTGATTTTTAAAACTCAGAATGAATTCATTGGTATATTTTGTTTTAGATAATGAGTGTAAAAAGATACAAGATATCAAATTTGATAGTCGATTGCAGTTAGGACTGTTATCAGTTTGGGTTATGGTATAAATAAATTATGCTCGCCTTAGTTGAGCTACAAAACGATTCATTGAACTGCAATCGGATATATGGGTTAAGAGCTGAATTTGATATCTACTGAGTATAAGTATTTTTCCATTTTTATTGCAATCGTTGTAATAAGTTATCATAGAAATTGATCATAAAAGAAAACCTCAAGGCGAAAGTTTAATTTAATTTTGAGAATGACATTTTAACATAGGAAAATGCTTATACTGTGTAGATAATTGATATTTTGTAACAATTAACTTTTTTTTCTCTCAAAATACACGAAACCAATGTGATCGAATTTTAGGCGAGTTGGTGAAATATTTGGGCGAGTTGACCAATGGTTTTGGGCGAGTTGACCAATAAGATTTTGAAAAATTTGGGCGAGTTGACCAAATTTGGGCGAGTTGGTAGTTGGGCGAGTTGGTTTTTGGGCGAGTTGACCAAAATTGGGCGAGTTGGTTTTTGGGCGAGTTGGGAATTGGGCGAGTTGACCAGGACCCAGCAAAATAGGTAAATGTGACACAGGACATTAGCACAAAGTGATAAATCCCTGGTTGTTATTTTACCACTTACCCTGCCCAATGCTATTGTTCCTAATTCTGTCTCGAGGGATGTGGGAAGAGTAGGGTGTAGGTTACAATAAGTGACGGACACTAAATCTGCCAAACTCTTTATACAGCTTACTTCGGCCTCGAATTCGAGCTGCGCGTAAGTCCATGCGAGTCTCTCAGTGTTTGGGGAAGTGAAAGAGGGGCCGGAATTCGAGCTGCGTGTTATAGCAAAAGCGAGGGGTAGAGCTAAAGGAGGAGGTTTGGGTTAAGGGGTTATGAAACAAATGTTCAAGTTTCTTACCTCGGCCTCGAATTCGAGAACAGCGTTGTATCGGAGGTCGGGAATCAAAGGCTCGTGCGAATCCCTCAGCACGTTGTGAGCGTAGAGAGCGGCGTGGCACATGGAGACCTGGTGCTCATGGTCACCCGCTACAACAGGGAACCAGATAAATGATATAAGTCCATATAGGATAAGTGTAACATATGATGACATCCAGATATCGCATCTAAATACTTTAAAGTAACGATACATGCATGTATTCAAAATAGCAAGCTGTACAATTCCTTAAAATAGCTGCCCTCTCCAGATTTAGTTCAAACGATCACATATAATTTACCTGGATATAGACAAATTGAACGTAAAAAAATGTATCGTACTTGTCCTGATAGGCCATACATCGAAGCTGTTCATGAAATCAGCGTGCGCCGAAATCGGGTAGAGATATTGGTGGTTGCTGCAGTCGATCAGAACTAAAACAAAAGCATAATATATATTCAAATTGGTAAATCAATTAGGGAACATGGCAACATTTAATCCCCTTGGTTTTAAAGACCGGATAAATACAACGAACATGAAATTTATGATCTTTGTAAAATAGGTATCCTCGATATACAGATAAGTTTCGACAAACTAGGTTTAAAAGATACATTCTAATAAAAAAAGGAGCGCTTTCTTTAACAGGTTTAAAAGATAAATAACACCAAAAATAAGGGCTTGTACTTACTTTCACAGAGTACCCCTTGATTGCTCCATCCAGAAAGTAGAAAAATCATTTCGATAAACTACGCTTTAAATATGAAAAAAAAATAAACAAATAAATAAAAATAACGCTTACTTTCACAGAGTGGTCCCAGGGCGATTCCCTCGGCGCACTGGCAGCGGAAATTATCGGCCTCGTTGATGCACTCTCCGAACTCGCCACAAGGATTGCCAACGCAGTAATCCACATCTGGCAAAGAAAAGTAGATCCTCGGAAAATTAAGAATAAAGCCACGTGTTGTTGTTGGAAAAACGAGACATAAACGCGTGGACGCAGCGGTAAATTGACATTTTGATAATGAATAAGAGTGTCGATGAAGTGTTATAGCCATTCTTTGTATTAACCTTGCAGGATTGAAATGCCAAATACATTTGTTCTTCATTTCCTTAAAAGTATACAAAATTAAGAATTTGAAAAGTTATTTTCACATAGCCAACGTAGGTAGCAATAAGAATTTCACAGGCTTTATGCAGTATACATTTTACATATTCAGCCTTACCGAGACAGTGGTCCCCGGCCCATCCACCAAAGCATTCGCACATGTAATCATCACCAGTGTTGAAGCATTGGCCGTTTCCACAGTCTGTTCCTTGGCAGTAATCGTACACTGAAAGGACACAAAATAGTGCAGGGTGTTAACTGAGTGATCCCGTGCTTCCAAAAAGTCCATAGAATATAAAGGTATGCATGTGAAAAGTATGGCGCTATGTGAACGACCAACGACAGCAAGCAGTAAGTATGTGATAAGTTATGAACTCAGTAATGTGTTAATGTGGTATATGCAGTCATACAGGCGAGGCTAACTCTTAATGGAAATCACACGATTTAACACATACTATTTCAAAACCTTGCTGAATCCCACTAAAACTCCTCATCTCACTTTTTAACATTATCTAATTTCTAATTATAAAGTTCAATCGTCTTCAACAAACGTATTTTTGACATTTATACTTCTTTTTAAACTCTCACCATCGCACGTGGTTCCGATGTAGTTGCCAGTGCAGTGACACGTGTACGTGTTGACGCCATCTTCACAGTCGCCGTTGATGCAAGGGTTAGAGTCGCATTCGTTGATCTCCTCTATTATTAAATATATATAAATATACATGTAGGCTAAATACATCAAAAGTTGATTTGGTGGAATTCGGGCGCATATTTATAATCTATCCTCACAGTAGATTTATAAATGTGTACAAGGGTCAGTGTCGTGTTCTTTCACCTCTGTGGGTTTCGAAAGATAAGCTATGCGTAAAAAAATATATTCAAAGATCGTGATTAGATATTATAAACAGTAGGAATTCGAGTCGCATTCATGGATTTCCTCAGGGGTTTGAAGGAATAATTTATTCTAAAAAAATCCCATTTTTTATTTTATCTTATATTTGATTGTTATATTGTTAGCATATAGTTATCAATTTGTTAATAATATATCATAAGTTAATTCGATGGTTATAGGGCGCGTTTCATATTCATAAGTTATATATATGCATGTTATGTGCACTATAAATACGCATAGATGATTTAAGAAATTATAAGATAACTCACGGCTGCAGCGAGGTCCAGTGTAGCCTGGCTCGCAGCTGCATTCGTATGAAGCGATTCCGTCGCGACAGCTGCCATGGACACACGGGTTGGGGTCGCAGTCGTCAATGTTCACTGTAACCATGGTAACGAATACAAGGTATTTTTTATTGGAAAATGAAATCGTTGTTCTTTTGTTGAGAATCTTAGTTTACATATTTGATTATGTTTTTCTATGCTAGATTGTTTGATTGGTTTAATTTCAACAACATTTGAAGCTGAACAATTGGATTCATCTTCTTCTTTCTTTATTTGCAATATGTTATCTCAGTCAATGACTCTTTAAATTGGTTAAATATCAACGCATTGTCAATTGTGCAATTTGTTAATAAATATACACCAGGGGAGGGGTTAAAGCGGAAAAATAAGGCCAGGGTGGAAAATTATACAATCTGTTGAAAAATGACCCTGAATAAACTTCGCCAGGACGGAACTCCGTCTCCAGGACGTAAGATTTTAAGCCCTGCAAAAATATATAATATGCATGTATGTTTTAGAATAATTTATCTATTTGCGTCCTTACCATCACAGAGGTCTCCACTGTAGCCGGGCTGACAGGCGCACCTGTACGAGGCCACTCCATCGACGCAATCGCCGTTCACGCATGCGTGGTTCACGCAGTCATCCGTGTTGACTGAAATAAGGAAGGAGGTAGTAAATGATTTTCAAATCATTGGAATTTAAAGGTAGGCTACTTAATGACAAGAACAAACAAAATGTACATGTTGATGATAGCTTTGATATTTTATCCGCAATAACATATTCGGTAAAAATAAAATAACAAGAACAATCAAATTTATTAGATACCAATGCTTACACATGATATTATATTGTATGTGCATGTACATTGAAAATTAAAAGAGCCCATCGGGGTTCAATTAAAGAAAATTTAATGCCATATGAAATGTACACATTTGAGCCGATCATTAAACGTTACATGTCCCCATTCTTAACTGTTATAACTAGTGTACACAATGCGAGATCACTTACCGCTGCAAGTCTCTCCCTCCCATCCAGTAGTACAATCGCACTCGTAGAAGTTGAGTCCATCGCGGCATTCTCCGTTGCCGTTGCAGGCGCCCACGAAACAGTCATCAATGTTAACTGGAAAATTGGAAATTATATGAAGAAACATAGATAAATATAATAAAGTATACATATAGTGGTTTCTTGCGTTAAGTTACAGTAATTGCCGTTTGTATAGACAGTACCATATGTTGGAAAATAGTATCTAGTGATAATATTCAGAAAACATGTGATTCCTTCAACCCATAATTTTGCGAAAATCCTGTAATCAAACTCTATCTTATGAAAAATCATCTATTATTTATTTGTCAAAATCCCCAAAAAAGAAAAGGAAAATTCTTTAAACCGTAAATAAGATTGTAGCGTGCACCTACAAACCAACGCCATAACCAACTGAGCTTAAACGACCGGCCGCTCTAGCTGAGCGGTTGGGGAACGCTAATATGCGACGAGCCCGTGACAAGGTTATTAATTTACAGACATAGAAAACTACATGATACGCGTTCACATTTTTCTCTGATGATGATGTAAAAGCGCCACCCTGCCCTGACAACAAGTACTTACTTTCACAGAATTGCCCGGTGTATCCCGTGATACAGTCGCACGTGTACTGGGCGATTCCGTCCACGCATTGTCCCTCCAAGCACTCGTGGCCAACGCAGTCATCAATGTTTACTAAAAGAGAAGAAAAGACGGATAAGTCGGATTATGTATTCTTAAAGGTATACACATGTATTTTAATCCAACAAACTAAAAAATCACTTCGGAGATGCACTCATGATCCACGTAGTCGTCGAAGTTTGTTGAAAATGTCAATAAGAAATAAATAATCGCGTTTAAAATCGCCGGGTAAAAACTAACAAACTCGCCGAAAAAATGAAGTGGTTATACGTAATTACTTGACAATTGCGCTAAAAGAGCTTTTATATTAGTATAACAGCAATAAGTTTTGGGTATTTCGCCCCTTAATCATTTCAAAATTGTGGGGTGCGCGCGAGAAGCTTAAACGATACTCTGTGTACGATACCTGTAGACGATATATATATCCGTTTATCGGCTTAAACATAGTTAAACTTAATACATTTTTCTCCACTCACCATCACAAACATCTCCGGTGTATCCCATGATGCATTCGCAGAAGTGTCCGGCCACTTGGTCGATGCAATCGCCCTCGTTGCAGTTCACGCCCTCGCAGTCGTTTATGTCAACTGTAAAAGGGAAGAAGCATATTTTAATGGTAAGATGTGATGAATGGTATTGGAATTCTAATGGAAAAATGATATGATTTTTGAAAGAAATTAGTAGTTGATATATCTATCTAAAAATATATTTACCTGGACTCTATCTCAATCTCATTGTCTCTATTTATAAATATCTCTCTCTCTCTCGCTCTCACTCTCTCTCTCTTTATCTGTCTCTCTCCCTTTCTCCGTCCTATTTTTCTCTTATTTTTTTCTTCATTATCTCACTTTCTTATTCTCTCTCTCTCCCCCTGCCCTTTTCCACCTTTATCTCTTTTTGTCGTTCATTCTTAATTTTGTCTGACACTCTTCCTCTGACTCTCTCTGCGTTTTGAATACTTACTCTCGCAGTTCTGTCCCTCGTATCCCTCCACGCAATCGCAGCTGTACGCATTGATCCCATCGACGCAGCCTCCGTGCACGCACGGCTGGGTGGCGCACTCATCGATGTTGACTGCGGAAGGAAAATTAAGATATTGAAAACAAGATTGTCAAGGACAATGACCCAGCTTTACTTAATAGCTCTTCAAGCACTAGCAAACACGTTTTTGTTCATTGTTTTAATGAGACTTAACA
>LQRL01128066.1:21706-36385 GCA_001703475.1 Hydroides elegans
TTATATCAATTCGAATCAATCACTTGCGAAATATGTGCCTATCTATCCATATATTTATATCTATCAATCGATATCTACCATCGAACTGTAACATATCGCTATACACTTTTCGTCGTTGAATTAAAAACTGCCCTATGATTTTCTATCTTTCAGTCGCATATATCTAAACCAAGCTCTCTATTTCTTCTCTATCCATATAGGCGAGCGTCCTTTCAAATGCGAGATGTGCGGCAAGTCGTTCAACCAGAAGAACGCGCTCCAGATCCACCAGAAGAAACACACGGGTGAAAAGCCGCATGCGTGCGAATACTGCGGCCTCAGCTTCACGCAAAAAGGTAAGATGGCGGGGTGTTTAGTGTAAAGGGATGGACAAGCAATTTTAAAATAATACATGTATTATCAAAGATAAAAGTATAAATGTGTGGTGGATGAGATAGGGATTGGATCGTGAATCCATTAGTTCAATATAGATCGCAAATTGAGTATTTGGACATTGAAAAAAGCTTGTTCGGATACAAATCCATTCCGGGCCCTTCGACGTTATAATACGGTCATTTCAAAAATAAATTTAAAAGTAAACAACGGAACGTAGGCTTATATCTTTTAGTATTTGCCTTAATTTATATAAAATTTCAGGAAATAAGAGCACATCAACAGGAATCTGCTCTTGTAAGCGAACTAGATATGAGCATGCTTCGTTCCGTTCGTTAATGATATCAAAATAATTTAAACTTCGATATTTTAATACAATTTCCATCCGGTCAACACGAAAATCGAAATGGCAGCATGTGACCTTCACAAATCTCATTTTTCCACAGATGAGAGGATGAATGTATTTGGGAGCAGGCTCATCAGTTTGATAAATGATTCTTATAAAGTCAGGCTTTGAAAAGGCAACACTGATGGATAACGTAATGATAAGGATTAATGGCGCACGTCATACGATATGCGGTTTCGAGTTGATTGAACATGTCTTAACTTTAATCACTTTCGTGCCACCAGAAATCGATTTCTTCTCGTTCATTACATTTCGGTGTTGCTTTCATGATTCTATAAATCTTTGCTGCTTGATGTTTGTTTCAATTAATTACGATGCAAACTACCTTGTTTTTGAATGTTTTGCATGAATTAATGAAAAACATGTTGAAAAGACACAATTGCATTATCGTTCAGAATTTCATGCCGTTCATAAACAAATTGTATTATGATTTAGTTAAGCATCTCTTGTATCATATTATTACAATTAACCACACATATACAAAAACTAGTATAGTTCAAAAATCGCAATATGATACTAATCGAAATCGGCGATGAAGTCAGAATACCATGCGCTGATCAAATCAGAAAAAAATATAATGGTAATGCAATATTCAAATACCATACCAAACATACCAAAAACCTTTTGATAACATTCATAGATTCTTTATAACTTAGCATGCCTTTTCTTTTGTTTTCCTTAGGCAACCTGAAGACGCACATAAAGCGGCACCACCACCAGGAGATGATCATGCGCATGAAAGGCAGCCCGCGACGAATCACCATCACATCCGCGAGCAGCATAGGGCCTGTGCTCGAGGGCAATAAAATCATCACAGGTATTACGGCGTTAGTTTAAAAGTCAAACAAATAAAATGTCATGATATAAATCCTTAAAAACAAGTTTCATATTAATTGTATGGCTATTTATAGAAACGGCCGGCTAGATTATATTGTGTAAAAATCCAATCGTTTTCAAAAACTTGTGAAAGCCCATTCAGAATTAAAATTTTGAAAACATATTGAGCAATTTTTAATTAGGAGAAATTAAAATGAGCTATGTGTAGGCTTTAGTCGGATGAAAATAAATAGTTAATGTCTTATACAAAATGAAGACGTAAAATCGGACTAGATACAAAACACGTGATCATTTGCCCATAATATACCTCCCCTTCCTTCTTTATTTTTCTCGTAGTGGGCGACGGTCAGGGTACGCTTCTACTAAACAGCCAGGGCGAGGTGATCAGCGCTAATCCACCCTCCTTGGGTGCGACTGCCGGACCAGCAGACGCGTCGTCAGCACACAACACCAGTCTGGCCGTGGATCTCGAGAATATCACTGCCGATATGCTGCCAAGCGACCTCATGCCTATCAACTGAGAAGGAAACACGAGGAATGAATATAAATGTATCTAGGGTTGAGATGATTGGTTATGATGCCAAAATGCGGTGTGAGAAATCTTCGGGAATCTCACCGCCGATATACTGGCTAGAGACCTCAAGCCGATGAACTAAGATGGGTCAAAACAAACAAAGGAGAAACATTGTGCGTGCTTGAGGGTGTACATGACTGTAGCGACCTTCTTATTCAACTGAAACGCTTCGTCTTCGCGAAACTAGACGATGATATTAATCCATAAATGTACGTCTTTCATATATCGACTACATACTCCGAAAAAAAGGTGATACACCCCTTAACTATGTGTTGCCTTTAAACGATTGTAAAGTTTTCCTTGGAAAGGGTAGTCGATGATAACTCATGATTTGAATGTATTCGACTGACGTGTTTGTCGTAACATTGTCTTCACATTTGAACCATAAGACTTTATCAATGATCTCAAATAATATCATTCTCCAGAACAAAACACGTTGCTCTAGAAAATAAAGACTTAAAGTCATATTAAGTATGGAATAACCTAGTACCGGGGTATATCAAAATCTCCAGTGAGATTTTTACTGGGCATATACATTTTGGTTGAAACGAATCTCAACCAAGCTAATTCGGGTTAAGTTTGTTGACGGGAAATGAATAAACTGCCGTTCAGTATTATGTAAATATATGTAGCCTATATTCGTCTATTTATTTCTGGATAATTATATCTTTTATAACTAAGGGGGTCGTAAAACGTAATGAATCATGTTATATAATGTGTTTCCGATAATATATCTCATTGGAATGGAATCTATATTTCTTAAGTCTGGTTTAAGGAAAACATATATGCACTACGTATGATATATGCATAAATGTTACAATTCAGTTATTGAGCTACATCATTATGCAAGGTGAAATAACTTACCGGTACTCATGATATTATGGTGCATATGTCAGTTTCATTTTGTGTTTTTGTGTTCTAATGTGCGTCTAAGCAGCACTCTAAATCGGTTTAGACAAATTTCTTGTGATTAACTGGCAACCAAAGAATATGTTGTTTTGTGTGCTGTATTTCGTGATAAAGTGAAACATGTCCATCTACATTTACATATTTTGTTCACCACTATTTAGTTTGTAGTTCATCTTTGCCTTGTATTGCAATTCAAATTAACATATGTGTGTAATATTAGGATATTTAAAACATGATGTAAATATTTTAAGGGTTTGAGAAACTTGTCTTGTATGTTTTGTTATGGTTCTTATAGGCAATCATGGTTTTGTTATTTATCTCCATTTATTCTGTGTGTGTGTTAATTTCTATTTTTGCTTGACATGAATGTCAAATTTAGTCAAGACTTGCTGATGTTAGATAAGGTCATTTTCTAAGCGTCGAATATAACTGAAAATTAAGTTACTAATAAATATTTGAAATACAATACGAAGTTTTATTTGAGATAAATTGAGCAGATATTGAGAACCGTGTTATCGACTAGAATCATTGGATCTTGTTTTGAAATAATGATGGAACCCCGCTCATTAAAAACATGCTATAAAATGCAGTTTATCCCTTACTTCAAAGCTGCTAAAAGGTATCACGACAATTTGAGTGATCGATTATCATTTTAGATTTCACATTCAAATTCGGAATTGTGATAAAGTGAAAGGAAAAAAACTTTTTCCAAGAGGGAACATTAACGGATTATTACACAATGGATGCCGAGATTTCGCACGTAGATACTAACTCCACCATCCATCAATCTCGTTCTATATTAGCCTTCATTTCAAATGGATAAAAATCACAAACAAAAGTTTTATATATTTGGCCCATGTGTTTCATCTAACACAGGGACGACAATAGTTGGGTGCAGTCGTTGCAAAGGGTTTTCAATACATTATAAAAATGACGGCCATGCATCTATCACTGTCATGGGATGATTGCTCAGGTAAAACAAACGGCACGGAGCCACGACACAATCGCATTCACTGCAATTCAATTTGAGTTGGGCTGAGATAAATCAAGCCGCTTGACAAGAGGGTCCTAGGAGGGGACATTTTCGAGGGAAAGGGATATAATCCATCGGGATGGCACCACCCAATGATCATAATGCATTAGATGATTTGAGAAAAGAGAATTCTTATATAAGCTGCATTAGAAACTTAAGTTTAACGGTATAGAAGATAGGGGGAGGTCAATTGAGGGGGGATGGGAGTCTTCTGATGTTTAACCATCTATGTTATATATGTCTACAAGGAAGCTATGACTTCGGCTGGAAGAAACTATTATAAATCATTCCATTATTGCAGGAACTGTCCATTTATGGTCTCCATTCATCGATATATCCTCACCAATTTAGCCTCTTGGTACGACGGTCATAAATGAAATGTTGTGTTCACCTATCCCGGTTTTTTTGCGACTCGTAAATGGAAATATATAGCTATATAAATTACAATTTGTCTTATAGATTCTAAATAGAATGGTAAGGGAAAGTTTCATGATCATATTGAAAAGTTAATTATGCATTCAAAAGTGAACGCTGGAATACCAGGGATGAAAACACAACGAATTCACACCTTCACATTTTCGATATTGTTTTTATTTTAGACTATTCAATTAAATAGTTTCAAGTGATAAGGAGTGTTTTCATTCGGGAGGTGTGAGTAGGACCCGTCCACCCCGTTAATATTCATCTAATCATGTGGGTCCCGCCAACCGCCTCTCGAATGATGGCGAAAAAAGGCTTCATGCCTGATGTGTGACAGGTTGGGCAGTTTTTCGTGATCGCTCGTCAAAGCATCTCCGCTTATCCCCCTCTGCCGCCACCACCAGAAAGCATGATCTTCTTGGTGTAGTTCTGTGAGCGCGGGGATGTGGATTGTTTAGCTGTGATATAATGATACTTGTATTTTCATTATCATAAGAAAGCTTATTGATCATGCTTTCTTTTTTCTCTCAAAATCAAGCAACGAAATGCCATTTTGAATGCGCCTGTTACCGGTAGCACGTCAATAAATAAACCGATTAATTTGATTTCAAGTTGAAAAGTTGTCCTTTCCAAAATAGACTGTGTCATTAGAGATACCCAATATCAACTGAATTCTACTAGATTCCATATATTATGCTAACAGTTTATGTATACTCCAGAATCTAGTGAAGTTGAACCCAGCGTTTGCGGACGCCTTGCTGCTCCAAAACACGAGGGCTGCCTTGTGGTGTTGTTTTGCGGTGTTTTCTGGCAGTATAATGATTGCTAAGTCGGTGCTGTCACCCCGAAGCTCATCAAGCACAATCATGTCCATTTAACTGACAGCTTCAAACAATCAATGACAGTTACCATAGCAACCGCAGATCAAAGTACCGTGAGCGGCAAGAAATAAAGTGTTTTGTGAACATCATTTTGACAGGCAACCCGCGTATATGGTGCTGTTTTTACGTAGGGGAAAACAGGGAAAATGAAAGGGCGAAAATCTTGTTCTCGTTTTTGTTGCAAAATGGCTGTTTCTGATGCAACATTTATGTAATTAATAAACCTAGAGAGTATTGTTCTTATGAATATTCTTGTTTCTAATTCATCAAAACAAAATTCAATTTTGATTCCAAATATTTGTTTAAAATAGACACTTTTATGGGAATAGTTTTGGACAATGATATTTTTTTCTTATGCAGTCGTTCAATCAAATTCCTGTCAAAAAAGCTATAATGGCCTCTTCAATGATATCTGAGCATATAAGAACTGACTTAACGGCCTGTTTGAATTTTTATATGGCATAAATGGCAAAACTCATATCAGTGTGTCGGTTTATACCTGCTTAAATCAAGGATATTTGCGTTTTCGTAATATCTTTTTTTTTTTAATAAGAATGATTATCATTTATGCTAATCGGAATATTAGTCATTCGTCGATTACGATCGATTGTGCGCAAGAGATGCAGACATCATTTACCCACATGATGCAAAATATATTTGTCCTGTGTTTGATTGATGAATTAACAATATAGACATCGAATGATATTAGGTTTAACTCATCTTATCATAAAAAGAAATTAAAACTCTGTGCCTAAGCTGACAACTTGGCTTTTGATTCAAATTTCATCAATGGCCCTAAGAGCAGCATCATAGTTTCTGTCAAAAAAGAACGATGAAATGACTTTTAAGCGCATGATTCTTGTATAAGGAATCGAGGGCATTTTATGATAGAGTGGAATACATAGCTCAAAGTTTATTGTTGACACGTCGAAAACATATCTTACATATTGCTTTTGTATAGCGACCGTCTATCTGCGTACCTTTGCCATAAACGATCTCTTCAATCTTGCGGCAGTTGTAATTTATTCCGGTCCTATCTATTGTTTGCTTTTTAATAAAGTGGTTAATCTTTTGAATCAAAATTACCTATAAATCTTTGTCACTTCTTTTTTTCACGTAGTAGCTCAAATGTTCTTTTGTTGGGCGGCTACTAGTCCATTAAGCTAAAACATGTGCAGTTGAATGGGCTGTCAAAATGGATGGATTTACGAGGAGTTTGTCATTTTTGTTAAAAGACTCAATGCTGAACATTTCTCACAGCTGTTTGATTTCTTCTTGATTTCAGTGTAATAACATCAGCAAATCATGTTCAAGAACAATGCGCTACAAATGGTTTGATTAACACTAAAGAGTTGCAAAAGGAGGATTCATTACAAAACATAATTGACTGAATTCTAAGCTGAAATTAAAAAGGAACTATTTTTTTCCATATCGATTAAATATTAATTATTCAGTTGCGTGTAACTGCCTTTATTCGATCATTTGTCCTTTGACAGCGGGTGACTAAGTTTAATAATCCCATATCTGTCTTTTAAGTAATCGATAAAAAAAACATATTTAAAAAATGCAAATATAACATAACATGTAGTTATTTAAACACAAAGACATCTTGAAAGCTGGTAAACCAAGGAGTGTTTAAGGTATATTCCGATAAACTTATTTATTATAATATAAGGTATGTAATCAAAACACACCTAATTTGAGCAGCTGTTTTTATAAAATCTGCTACAAAGCACCAATGTACATTTGACTCGTGATTTGAACATATTCAAACGCATTCGAAAAAAAAAACGACATTGACAAATGATGGTTGTGACACAATAAATAGGCCCTCATCAGTTAAGTAAGAGCGACCATCTATGCGCATCTCCAATGGACATGCTAATGGCATATATAACGCGCATAGATGTCCATCAATCACCATACGTAGTTAATTACAGGAAACTTGCGATTCAAAATATAGTCTCAAAAAATCGCAAATAACATCCAATAGATTATACAATAATCCATTTCTAATCTTGAATTTTAGCCTACAAGTATTTTCCCTGGTATCGGGGGTCTGCCCGATAAATTTGTTTTTACAAGCACTTACAAGTTTATTTTCAATTAGAATTTTTTTAGCGTTTTATTGACAAAATATATTTTACGGTTTTTGTTAATTATTTGACATAATGACAACATAATTAATTACGCATATATTTTAAGAAATAAAACGGAAAAATTCCTGACTCAGGTTTTATTAATATATACCCTTTCGGTATAAATAAATATTTTTGGATTGAACTTAGTAACACGTTGCAAGGGCGGGGGAGGCGTTGGAGGCAGATCAGATTTATTGTCAAATATATTTTTAACAGCGTTTTACTATTTAGTTTCATCAGCATGGACAAATTCATCGAAACAAAACTGAAAATTATAAATAGCAGGATGTGAAAAAATAATGGAGAACATTGAAACACATATTTGTTATTAGCAGAGGGGACCAAATAGGATGAAGCGGTTTGATTAAAATTATCACAATAAAAAAACACATGCAAGAAATATCATTGTTTCTCTCAGTAGAAATGGCCCAGAACATTATTGAAATCCGATAAAATAAATAAATCTAAGCATTACTGACTGTTTAAACAAATCACCATCCGTCATTATCCATTACAGATTATCTAATGTCGATCATTCAAACGTTATGCTTTACCTCTTTCCTTTCCTTTTTTATAGCATTATAATCGTTTTGTTTTAAAATAATATTGAATGCTATATCTTAATTTGACAAGTCAGTTCTTGAAAATATTGATTAAATAATGTTCGGGCCTAAATTATTCAAGTTTAATTTTTCGCGAATCGGCAAAGCGAAACATATCTTGCATCTTCTAAAAACATGCTATAGATTTGTATTGATACTTTTCATGGCTTTCATTAATAAATTCGAAGATTATGCACAGTAATTCAAGATCTGCATGATAGGTATATATTTATTTTTGTATTAATATTTGCTAAAGGATTTTTTATATAGGATATAAGCCCAAAGAGAGCATCTTTGGACGAGCAGATTATATGGCATGCTTGATTGATGGTCCCATAACTTTAGCCGAAGCAGGATGTAACTGACATATCGAAGCATTTGTCAATCCGCAAACAGGACTAGACTTCAAACGGCTCTCATAATTACAGTTTTTGTACCGAAGGACTTTTCCATGATTTTGAATAAGTCGTATATCTAGTGCCCTTCAGATATGAGATAATGTTTTAACAAACTTTTATCGGCATATGTCGCGAAACTGCTGCTCAATAAATCATATAACAGGAAAAACGTTTTCCCTATGAATATATATATTATAAAGTCGTGATTCCTAAAAAAAACTATTTCATTCGTATTGAGCCCGATATATATCATCATGTGTTACACGGCAAATAACCAGTTCCAATTTGAAACGTTCTGCAGAGTAGCCGTACCGTATGAAACTTTCGTGCCAGGATTGAGAAAAATACAATGGAAAAGCAATATCGGGTCAAAAGATTATATGGCGTTTATGCGGACATACTCAAATTCTCAATTTCAATTTCACAATGACCTTCGGCTCTTTCTTCAGGAGTGGCACTCCTGAAGAAAGAGCCGAAGGCGTATTAGTTACGATGTCAGATGTTATTTAAAAGATGAAAGTGACAGCGTCGCAAAAAATATACAGCACCGCTGCACCTTTCACACTTTCTTTTTTCTACTTCCATTTTGTTATTTTCCCTTCTTCAACAATGGACCGCGCGAGAGAGGAAATGGTAATCTGCAAGTAAAACTTGTAGATTTATGAGACACCTTTGCCTCTCTACGGAGCATATTTGCATGTGGAAGGATGACAAGTGATTTTTCATACTGCTTGAGTGATTACTTCTCAGATAAAGCTGCCAAGAAAAGCAACTCATATCATGCTTTATGGGCAGTTTGTGCTCCACAACAACCAACAAATGTCATACATTTTCAAGCTCGTGTGAGCCATTCGTTATTCCTGACTCACTATATCCTCGTTATCAAAAAGCCCTATCAGCTAAAAACTGTACCATTTTGAAAACGGGGTTTCAAAGAAGTTTTATAACCTTAGATGAAGGGTTCACCGACCTGATAGGCTAACATAAACCGTTCACGAAATATTTTTTGTAAGGGTTTTACTTATTAAATTCTGTATTTCATGACTTTTATTAATTTAAACTCTTTGGCCTTTGGTGTTCAGAGTTCTTCTCAGGTGGTTCACACCTTAATCACGACGTTTTGCGCAACAGAGCAACTTGTGGAAGCTCAAAAAATAATTGAATGAAATATGGACCCTTAGCATTTGGGACGTGTGAAAAGACAGTTTTATCAGCGCAAATTGCTGCAGGGAAGATAAGACGCTGTGTTTCAACGAATCCGTCAAGATTCGCAACGATTTATGCGCCTCTTCTCGAGCTCAGATGGACAGGAAAATGCCATACATCAACAGGTCAAAATTCAGGAGCAAAGTGGGCGCTGTGCTCTAGTATCCAGGGACGGTGCAGAGCTGTCAGTTTAACATTCCACTGTTTTTTTTTAAATACCATAACGTTTGCCTGAGTTTTTATATTGAAACTAAGTGTATTTTAATGATGAAAATTGTTCTCATAATGTTAATTGTTGTCTTGGAAAATGGGATATTAGAACTAGTACTATCGTATATGGCGTAAAAGATTTTTGGACATTACGAACAAGTAATAAAACAAAGCGTTTACTTCACACGCACATTACGGTCGGAATCGTTTATTGAAATTGTCTGAGTTCTGTGATCATTTATAAAATGCACATCAGAGATAAATATACATAACAATATAATAATAAAAATAATGAGTAAAGACATCACCGAGAGCTAAAAAAAGCGACACACATAGATTGATCTGGACAAAAGCACACAATATAGCAATACTACTCTTAGTAACTTGCGATCTTCTCTAAATAGCTATCAATATTACTGTACAGCGATAATGAGAAATGAGAAACAGTAAAAGCAAATAAATAGGCTAAAATAATTTCATAAATTTATAACTATTTAACACTAAAACTTCTATATACATTATTTTATATAAATGATTGGGCCATGATATCTGTTTATAACCAAACACATCTTTTTTAAAATCCAAAATATGTAGGCTAAATAAAATTTAATGAAATAAGTGAATCAATAATCGTAGTATCGACATGAAGAGGGAATTTTTATCACATATTTCATAGTGATAATGTTTGAAAATGTAAATACAAGTGTATAGAATTCTATTAAGGTTCAACCTTTTAATTGACCATTGATAAACTAGAAATGAACACAACAATGAAATTCTTGAGTGAATTGCCAACGCGGTAACTATGGCAATAATTACCAAGTGGAAGCTGCAACAATATGATTATAATTAAATTAAACAACACATATGAATTTAAATCAATTTACATAGATCACAAACTTTCGTCACAAACAACAGATAATTTACTGTAAATATGTCAAGCGGAAAAAAATATATTTTATAGAGATGTAAATAGAGAGGATATCACTGACACAATACGGAAATATATGTTCTCAGAAAAAAATGTCATGTTTCTTCATTAAGTCTGTATCTTAACATCGTTCCATACCCTTTCAGTACAATTTGACAATAATCTACAAATTGGATAAATGAGCACGCAATTAATTGGGGATTTCTCAATCATTTTCTTAGTGCATTTAAATTCAGATTCTTGACAATATTTGACAACAAGACTATTATTTGGACAATACAAAGAATGACAAAAGTTGAAATATAAGAAATGTAAATTATATTCAGTTAACTTAAACAACAACCAATAACCAATAGAAATCACAAGTAATACACACATTTTAGTTTTTAACATAATATAAATAAAAACCCTACCATTTTAAATGGTCCATTAAGTGCAAATTTTGAAAGTGCATATCCCACATTCAACTAATTTACGACCTAGTCTCACAGAAACATGAGTCAATAGGATATAAATTGCCAAGATGTTGTTAATAAATTCAGTTTCTATGTAAGGGTCATAAAATAATTACTAAGTTAAACGAAAAACAGCTTCATAAATCAAACAGTAATTCTTGACCGATTTAAAACGAATTTAAAATGTAAACTCTATTTGAAAATATTGAGTTTTTAAGAACCGAAATATACATAAACTAATAAAGATAACAGAAGTGGTCTAAATTGGTCCCAAATAAACGAAATTATTGTACTTTTTTGTGCACTGAAACATTAAAAAATACATTTTGAAGTAGATTAAGTTAAGCAAGACATAAAGATCAAACTGAAAGCTCTTAATTTTATAACAAGTGACAGAGACGCTACTTAGTTTTACTAGCCAGCTCATTTGCCATTTCATAATATTTATTAAATTTAGCCGAGTGATCCAAAGGCAGATACACATAGGGTGCCTTTTTCAATTTGCCACCTTCGTGTGCCGACGATTTCAACCTTGACACAGTTGAGCTGTTTGCTTTACGTTTTTTGATTCGTTCGATTAGAGGAGCGCGGCAAATCGGCAAACGATAATCACCGTTTGCCGATGTCACCTTCTCGAGTTCTTTCAAGGGTACTTCCGCCTTGATCTCGTTTTCCGAAGCGACAGCCGGAGAGCGAGGTTCCGAATGCGTCGAACCGTGTGTCGAAGCCGGGGAGACGGACGGCTCATTTTTCAGCTGCGACTGTTGTGGCGAATTGGGAGCGGACATGTTGTTATTTGTGGCGAGCATTCCTAAAGGGTTCTTCTTGAGCGGTAGGACGAATAGCGGAGATAATGACTGAGATGACGAAGTGGGAACCGGCGAAGCTTCCGAAGCGGCGACGGAAGCCAGCGAAGAGGGTAAACCGGAAGTAGAAACTGGCGCGGAACCGGGAATAATATTATGCGGGGACGCTCCACGTGAACTATTGTTCGCAGTGCCTGGTTGAGTTGTTGAATGACCACCTATGCGTTTTTGAAGGCTACTCAAGGGATCGAACGATTTGCCATAGACCAGTCCTTGCAATGAGGCAAGAGCGGACCCTCGACCGGGAGAGACAGGGGGAGGAGTTGGTTGAGATGGCTTTTCTAATGGAGGGCTGCTAATAGGTTCTCTTAACGGTTCATTATAACGAAGATATTTTTCCTGTAATGCTAATGCATCAGGACTAATTCTATCTTCTCTAGAGTCATTTTCACTTTTTATTCGCGAATCATCAACGCCGTCACAATGCTTTTTAGCTTCCGTTTCCGGGTTTCTGATCTCCTGACTGTTATGGTCAGGAGACTTGCTACGAACATTCTCTGGTATAGGAGGAGTCATTTCCTTTTTAATCAAGTTATTGGTTACGGGTCGACTTGATTCCTTGATCGGCTGTTCCACCTTAACACTCGGTTTATTCGGCTCAACTTCCTTTTCAGAACCGGGGTTGACATACAAGGGCGGCAGATACTTCGCATATATATTTTTATCGGCGCCAGAAAAGCGATCGGGCGGAGAGGATAGTCGCGGCGATTTGGGCGACGTACCATTGAGATACGCTTGTTTGTGGAACGGGAATCCCGGGAAAGACGATGGAGGGCGCTGAGAGCTGCTACTACTCCCTGAATATCTATTATTTCTATGGCTATTAGCGGGAGTGAAGCTGCGTTCAATGAAACTCTCCATGGCTTTGAGGGCCGAGCGGCTATCGACCTGCTCTTCCGGGTCCGGTTTAAGAAATGCATCGCTGCTGAAGCGACTGGAGGGAGGACTAGTGACACTATCGCGACCGCCATTGACTAAGTGATCCCGACTATAGGAACTGTGTGGTATATGTTCCGATGAGTCAGATTCAGATTTATGATCGGATTTGTCGAACTCCAATCGGCGTTTCTTTGGCGGATCGGGGTATTCCGTCGGCGAGGTGTCTTTGATGCATTGTCGCACATGCTCAACGAATTTGGACATTTCGATCTTTTCCGAACATGTTTCACAGCGGATTTTATTTTCCTCGTTTGAAAAGGAATCCACTGAGCTATCATCAACATCATACATGCCATTTTTCTTCAATGCCTGTTCGTAGCGATAGCGGAAATCACGATAGTCCAATAATTTTGCTAGACTGGCTCGCTGGCTATCGGAACTCTCGGACGCAGTTCGTGAACGCTTTCCACCACGTGATGACCCTGTGACGTCATACATGGCGCTTTCGGAATCGGGCGAAGAGCGATCGGGTGACATCGGTTGAATCACGATGGGGTTCTTAGACACGTGAGCGCTCTTGTGATGACCGGAATTAATGAGATGATTGGAAAACTGATCCATGCCCGTGAATGGCTCATTGCATTCAAAACATCGGTATGTTTCCAAATCGATCGGGCTTGGTAATAACAATCGCGGTGGCATTTTGCGATTCGTGGTTTCACCGCCGACGATGTTCGTATAATGCTTCGTTTTCATCATGTGAACGGTTAAGTCGGGGAGACTTTTGAACGATTCGCCACACCGTATACAGCGCAAGATCTGTTTGGTTTGCTCAGATCCATGATTGAGCCACATGTCTTGACCGCGGACTAATTTCGGAAATTCATGATGTTCCGCCACCCGACTACAGGGCGTGTGTCCCGATTCTTTAACATGCAACGTCAGATCATACAAGGTATCGAATTCCTTCTTGCAGTTACATTTCAGATTCGTGTACTTCTTGTGATAAAACAGTTCCTTTTCCGTCATTTTCGCCATGAGTGACGTGGGCGATAATTTGGGATTTGTCTTTGAATCTGATAATGTTCCATCGCCTTCTTTTGCCGGACTGGTACGCTGTGAGGCGCTGCTGCTGCTATTTGAATGCGTGCTTGGATTCGGCGTTCGCCTTGGCGATGACGGTGCTTTATCGCTCACACGTGGCAATTTCTCCGTTTGCATCCACGGGTGCGTATTGAACAGGGCGGACGCGTATAAGGTACCACCGTACATGGGTAGCATGGGATGCACGAACGGTAAATAGGGTTTTGGTCCTTTGTTCGCTTTTGATGGTTCCATTTTGAAGGATGAACCGCCGAACTTTTCCTCGAGGCTCTTGAGAGATGAGGCCTCTGTTGAGTCGGGTTTTTCATCGCTGCTGCGTGGAATGTACAGATCTTTCTCCCTTTTGGTATCCCATTTGAGAGGCTGTTTATTGTCCTCATCGTTTGCTTTTTTAGATAAGTCCAAACCTGTGGTTTTCACCGATAAATCTAAAGGCTGATCTTGATTATATTCTG
>LQRL01128073.1:1500-11908 GCA_001703475.1 Hydroides elegans
TAGTCTATCTCGTTTTCGCATTAGTGATTTGATGGAGTTGTCAATCCAAGGGTAGCTATTACGTGATTTAGACAATTTTGTAGGTACACATTTGTCGACTATTGCCTGTAATTCACGCTCTAAAAATCCATTATTTTCGTCCACTGTGAATTGATCTGGATTTCGGTCAAAATATGCACTTTGCAGTTCTAAAGTCGCTTCTCGCACATTGTCCCAATTAGCCTTATTGTACTTGTATATTTTGCGTTGGTTCATCTTTTGACGTGGTATTTTAAAATCAAATGATGCTTTGACGATGTTGTGGTCTGACATGCCGGGTAGAGATTGAACATCAGATACAGCATGTGGGGTATTTGATAACAATAAATCGAGAACTTTACCACTTTCCAAACGGGTTACTTCATTACAGTGTTGGTTCATGCCTAGCTCATTGACGACGTCCATGAATATCATACAGTGGTTTGAGTCCTTGGTACCTGACTCGGGATGGATCACAACATTATTAACCCAGTCTATGCATGAAAGATTGAGGTCCCCGCCACATATGTAGTTACAGTTCGGATATTTTTCGAAAACCTTAAAGATATGATTACGTAGATCTTCTGTATATTGAATTGATGAGTTTGGTGGTCTGTACAGTGATGCTATATTAAGAGCTTTAGTGCCGGATACTTTTATTTGTGTCCAAATGGCTTCACAGGTTGTATCAAGATCAGCGAAGGGAGCATCTGAGCTTACAATATCATTGCGTACAAGAACAAATACGCCGCCTCCACCTTCACTTCTGTCTTTTCTGTAGACTGTGTAGTTTTCTGGAAATACTTCACATGACTTGAAATCTGGACATAATTTTGATTCTTGACCTAAGATGACGCTAGGATTGTGTTGATCTATTAGGGCAATGAGTTGGCTGCGTTTGTCTAGGCTTCGTATGCTGTTGCAGTTCACCGTTAAAACTGTCAACTTCTGATTTTTGTGTTTTGGTGATCTATTTGTTTTCTTTGGTGTGGACGTGGCATTGGGCGCTGGTCGGAAGGATTCTGGGGACGGTATGGAACTATCGTCGGCATTTAACACATCTTCCAAAACTTGAAAACTATTGTTCGTTTCAAATACACTTGATGAGATGTTTCTGATAAATGATGGTACATTGCATGATGGACAGATAAACGTGATGCTCGTTTGAACTATGAGGTTTTCATAATACGAGTTTGTTATACCGCAACAGTTTGAATGGATCCAGGTTTCACAATTGTCACACTGAATAGCTTTACATGAGTTTTTCACGGCTTTCGAGCAGATCCCACAAGGATATTTAGGTGGGCGTGGTCCTGGATTTAGATTTACGTCTCCACTCAAAATTATGAGCAACGATGCAATATCTATAAAACTGCGAGGATGAATAGTGCATCTTCCTAATGTCTTATTTGAAGTTGCAAACCGTGTTGATACGAGATTCAATGTTGAATTCACTTTGTTTGCATAGCGATAATTGAGGAGGTCACCGTTGTTTTCAGTAGCATGCCAGTAACGGCTTAATTGAATTCCGATTAGGAAAAATGCGAAAGGAAATAAAAGTCGCATATTTAATGTTTGTTTAAGACTAAGCAATGTTGTAAGTTGTGATGTGATTCTCTAAATATAATCATTTTTAACAGTATTTACAAAAACATAACACAGGAAGTGCAGCACGACAAATATGTGATTATTATTCGTTTAAATATAAATCAAATTATTATTCGTTTAAATATAAATATACATGTAGGTGATGGATGTTCGATTTCGATATCCGACTACTAAATGCACCCCCGGTCCAGTCCTCTGTCCCAGTGTCACAGGTATCCTATACGAAATCATCAGTAGACTATAATCGTTACTATAATCGTTAACATGGTTTGGAAAGATTTTTAGGTTATAATATTTTGAAACAAATATTATATAATTTTTTTCTCAAAATAGTCTTAAAGATCCTTTTTTCTTCTTTTAAATCATTGTCATCCTTAAAAGACAAATGTAACCTTAACTCATGTATACCCAAGGCGTAATTTGTGGTACTTTACGACAAGCTCCCAAGACGTAAAAAACCGTAATTATTGCGTTACATATATTTGTGGCTTCAACGATTTGATTAACCCATCTTTTAAAGATTAGTGATTGCAAACTTTGTATAGTCATCTTTTTACTTAAAGTTTCCATGTTTTTTTTTTCAAAATAAATAGCATTGATCTTAATAAAAGAAGATTTATTATTAAAACTACAAAAAATAAATCAAAAGTCTTTTATGCAACATAATGGACGATCATTATCTCCCTCTAAAGCATAGTATTATTGCTTTCCTTATATAGAAAATATTACACGATATGTTAAACTAATTTATTTGTCTGAAAGGTCATTGACATAATTTAAATAGTCGCATAATTATTACACTTTTGGCATAATTATGACGACAATCGTACAGCCACCAAACAGATGGGTGTGTGGCCTATTCAGCTAAGTGGCTGGACAAACTCCCCATTGACCATTGATACTGGGTTCGAATCCCGGATCAAGTATTTTTTTTATCGAAGAAATTGGCATAAAACATGATTTATTATCTTTAATTTTTTTTTTCGCCATTTGTTTATGCCAGTAATTTGTTGTCCAAAGTATTTTATTTGACGGTATTTCATAAGGGTGAAACACAATAATTCACGGTATTTAGGAGTAAATTGCGTCAAAATGCGGTATCGAAAGAGTTAATCCCTAAATAACGCAACCAGTCTCCGCTTAGAAAAGATACCCTCATTTTCCATGCCTTTAGGGTCATACTTCCCCAATTCTTTCCATTTAACTGGGGCTTCCGTAAAGAAAACTGGGCGTCGTTTTTTTTTGTATGCTATGTGTCGCCACGGTGACATGTTGCCCCGGAAACCTGTCGCCGGTTAATGAATAAAAGCGAGACAGTGTGGTGATGAAAGTGAAAAAATAAATGTGTTTTTGGTACCACATCTGAGCACATGCGTCTTGGAAATAGAGGAAACAACGTTGCGAGGGTGGATGGGGTGATATACAGGATGCGGTTGGGTGGGGGAAGATGTATTTTACGGGTTACGGGAGTGGTACGGGTTGGCATAGTAAAGGTCTTAAAATTGGTATGGATTTAAGTGGATTTATTCAAAAGTAGATTATATTTGATTGATACTAATATTTAACATACTGGCTATACGAACAACTCTTCGAGGACTGCCTAGTCCAAAATGAAAATGTACCCCTAAACATCCTATCTACATGTATGTCATGGAAATATATGAAACATAACATTTCGCAAAGTCCATAATTTATGTCAATAAATGTATTTATTTCAATACATGCTTACCAATTTTAAACGCAACCCTTTTCAGTGGATTAGACTTATGAGTCATTACCGGATAATACATCTTAGAGATACCTTAGGAGATAACAAAATATTAACACCGGGTGTGTCAAAGGAGGTATTGCTGATCGCAAGGACAGATTATGACTAGCCACCTTTGTCCATCTCACGAGACTTACCCATTAGCAAAGTAAATACTTTGTAATTTAGTCCCATTCATATGGTGGTACCCCTTATATTGCAGATTATATGTCATCTGCAGGCAATATATATAATAATATATCAAGCAAGAAATCCCATGGCTCCATAAACTGTGTAATTGGCCACGTGTAAGATATAGCAGCTGTTTATGGCAGTTACATAATAATATTGTCTTGCGATGATGTTAACTTCAGAAAATTTCAAATATATAACTGTTTCGTCAATTTTCGTCATTGGAATTTAATGAGTTTCAAAAGCAACATCTGGTAAAAGCGATATCGGTTTACTAAGTAACTAGCAAACCACACGTGTGTTCTATTTTCCTTTCTTTTATTACTGTAGGTCTTCTCGTGTCTCCAATAAATTGCAAAACAGAAGTAAATGAGTAGAACATTTATCATAAATATAGCAAAATCACCTAGTGACATTTTTTTTACAATTACATGTACTCAATATAAAAGTACAATGTAATCACGCTTCCTTGTAATAAATAGCATTCCAGGGGATCTCAGAAACGCATGAGAATATACTTTGTAGGTTATCGACGGATTATATGCATATTCACCACCACTTATTCGAATATAAATTCAATGAAACAAGGCCTGATCTCCTGCAGACACTTTAGGGACCTGGGAAACTCAGAACATGCCCCTCGTCTTTATTTCTAAAGGAAGGGTCAAGTGGAATTAGTCTCAGGCTCGGGCTAAATAAATGGAATGCAATCATGTGACTCGAATATACCAGGGCTTCGATATGTGCTTTAATAGCATTGCAATGCCATATGTACAATGTAGGAGTTACATTAATGGCAAGTGTAATAAAATTTACTGAACCCTGAAAAGACCTGTCAAAAAGCAACATCCAAACAAATGAATTGCACGAGAATCCATCAGCTTTGATTAACTTTTATTTGCTGCATTAGCAACAATAAATGTTTTACATTATTCAGTAATAGAAGAGACACTAAGGGGTGGGGGGGCTCCCTCTATACATAGGCTATATAAATACAGTAAAACACTGTTAAACCGAACGTCTCGGATCTGGTGAAAACTGTTTGTATTAATCGATTTTTGGTTTATCCGATAAGATTTTAATGGAAAATATATGTCAAGAATCGCAAAATTTGCTCGGTTTAAGCAATAATTCGGTTTATCCGTGTTTGGTTTATCGAGGTACCACTGTATAGCAGACCCATCATAGAAAGTTGGCATTGTACGGCCTTGACACTTGCAACAACGGGAGCCATCTCACGCCCACGCAACAACTGCAAATGGCGGATGCTACAAGTAACTGAGGCCGCTGCAATGGAAGGAAACAAAATGGGAGGGGAATCCATGCACGATGGTGCTTTATTGCTTATATTGCTTGTGTCAAGAGATGTGACATGGAAATGGAAGGACTAATCGTACTCACGATTGTTAAAGATCCTGGAGGCGATGTCATTTATTGCAGCAAAGCACACATTATTTTGTTTTCTTTGTGTCGAAGCAAAAATACGTGTCATTGCAATATTTTGTGAGTTTTTATTTCCTAAATAGTACAAAAAAAGAAACAAGTTAAGTAGCATTCTGCATGCAGTTTCTCAATTTCTATTTGCAAAACAACTAAGATATAATGACAATTTATGAGTATTTCTGGCAAAATCGCCTGAGCATGAAAGCTATGTAAAATATGGAATCACTCAAAAAACTTGTTATTGTCGTAGCGCAATGAAAGTAGGCTATTATAAAAAGTGCGACTCCCATAAAAGTAGATAAGGCACGCACGGTCTATTTATTCTCGGTTTTTGATCATCTATATAATTTTCTAGTCAAAGCATATCTTATAGACCCTTTTTCAAATTAAACCTTAGTGATTTTATTAAGCAATCTTTATTTTTTCCCTTACTTAAATAATGTCGATTATAAAAAAAAATATATTCCTTATACAATGGACACTCATTTATTTAATGGAGTACTAAAAATAGACTACGTGCTATTCCTGTTTCTTCGTACGTGAATAGATGGTCGCTCAACTCATCATAATTTCATGGAGGTTGATGCATAGAAAAACATTTAGCGAATTCAACCGTTCTACAATCATTATTAGGTGCAAATACTTACATATTTTTGTTCTTCTAACGAAGATTGTGTGTATCCAATGATAGATTTGAGAAATGTACCAATAAATTAAAATTTTGGAGGACTTTGGAAAACAAGATCACCAAAAAAATATATGCTTACACCGAGGTCCCTCTCACAACTGATGGTAGTTTAATGTCAATACATGTTAAGTTTCGACATCTAGGAGGCCAACCTTCGTAATTTTAGATACATAAATAGGCGCCATATTCATAATTTTCCCGTTTATGCATGATATTTTTTATAATCTCGAATTACAAATCAGTACACTATTGAATAAAATTAGCATAAGCAATGACGCAAAACATCACCTTGTTACCTGTGAGCTATCATTGGATACGCCAACCACTGACAAAAGGTCCATTGTTTACCGAAACCTGAAATCGATTGATATCGAAACGTTTCGAACTGACATTTTAGAACTGAATTTAGCCAAAGATTATATGAATATGGATCTAGACGTTTTAACAAAATCATACGACGACCAACTCCGACGGCTTCTTGACAAGCATGCACCTACTATAGCCAGGACAACTTCCGCTAGAAAACGGGAACCGTGGATGAATAATGAGGTATTCAAGGCCCTACGCGATAAACGAAAAGCAGAGCGCCGTTTCAAAAAGACGAAATCTCATGAAAACCGGCTACATTTCAACGATAAACGCAACGTCTTTAACGGGATACTCCGCGACTCCAAATCAACGTATTTAAGTGCAACTATAGAGAAGAATGCTCATGATTCTAAGAAGCTATACCAGACTCTTAACAAAGTGATGCATAAATCAAAGCCAAACCCAATGCCTCCTAATCACTCATCAAAACAGCTCGCAAACGATTTCAATCGTTTTTTCAAGGAAAAGGTGGACCGAATTCGTGATAGTTTTAGCAATGATTCGTCTGACTCCTTTCAATTCGACGATGCATTCGCGGGACATGCACTCACCAAATTCCAACCGGTTACGATTGAAGACACTATAAAGATGATAAAATCGGCGCCTTCGAAGTCCTGTGATTTAGATCCCATTCCCACCTCGCTTTTAAAAGAATGTGTGATCGAACTTTCTCCTGTAATCGCTAGAATAGTCAACTTATCCTTAGCAACAGGAACTTTCCCTTCGCTCTACAAAAAAGCAACTGTCCGTCCGTTGCTGAAAAAGCCTACTTTGGAAAGGAAACTATCAAACTACCGGCCGGTTTCGAACCTCTCATTCATTAGTAAAGTCATCGAAGAGGCTGTAAGTAGGCAACTTACACATCACCTTTCGATAAACCATCTTAACGAAAGCATGCAATCGGCATATAAGAAACACCACAGTACCGAGACGGCTATGATTTCAGTTCTCAACAACATACTAAAGCAGCTGGACCAGCCGAATACAGCCGTTTTAGTCGCCAATCTCGACATGTCCGCTGCGTTTGACACGGTTAACCACCAGGTTCTCTTCAGGCGGCTTCAATCCACATTCGGAATACAGGATATAGCTCTTAGCTGGTTTAAATCCTATCTTCACAAACGTAGTGTGTGTGTTAAAATCGAAAACGAAGAATCGGATACAATAGAACTCGACTGTTCTTTACCGCAAGGGTCTAAGCTCGGACCCAGATTATATTCAGACTACACGCGCCCCCTCGGAACCCTACTTCGCATTCTAATGCTACTATACCACTGTTATGCTGACGACACTGGTTTGGCTAAGTCCATGAAAATCAGTTCAAAGGAACACCAGATCGAAAGGGTAAAGTCCCTTGCAAGCAGTGTCGACACAATCGAAAAATGGACCCGTGATAATAAGTTAAAACTCAATCCGGATAAAACCGAGTTCATGGTTATCGCAAGCTCCAAAAATCGCAACAAAATTCATGTATCATCCATGGCTCTTGCGAGCAGTACTGTACCGGCAACCCCCGTTTGTAAAAGCCTAGGCGTTACAATAGATTCGTCGCTCTCTATGGAAAATCACATTTCAAATGTATGCAAAGTGTGTTATTTTTACATTAGATGGATCCGCGGTATTCGACCCTACATATCCATTGAGCAGACGAAATCTCTCGTTCAAACCCTGGTCATATGCAGAATAGACTACTGCAATTCGCTTTTCGCGGGCCTTTCAAATGCCCTACTTGCTCGATTGGAACGAGTTATGAAAGTCTCGGCAAGGCTCATTTTCAAACAACCACCCCGAACACCTACGCACCATTTGATGAAATCCCTCCACTGGTTGAAAGTGAAAGACCGAATCCGGTATAAAGTGCTATTAATGACGTGGAAATGTGTCAACGATCAAGCACCTTCGTATCTCAATGACCTTTTAGTGCCCTACAAACCGGGTCGTGCGTTAAGGTCAACGGACAAGAACGATTTCGTTATTCCACGAACTCGCACTCGCTATGGCGAACGTGCATTTAGCTACGTTGCACCAGCCCTTTGGAATGAACTACCTATGGGTATTCGTAGTCTGACGTCAATCACACGGTTCAAGACTGCCCTAAAGACTCACCTGTTCAAGCTTGCATATGATTAATTTGTGACTTTTAGTAGCCATGTGTCAATTAGTTACAAGCAGTATTATAGTTTTGTTTTTATGTAGCGCTTTGGCCAAGTGCGCAAAAGCGCGTTACAAATGACTCTTAATAATAATAATAATAATAATAATAATAATAATAATAAAAACATCAATTATGAAATTGAGGAAGGAGAGATTTGGACATGCGATGTCGCAATGATTCTTTTATCGTAGATAGGCCTGTAACTAAAAATCAAGATAGGACCCCTTGCAATATAATGAGTGGATTTTGTATAAGGTACAAAAAATATGGGGAATTTCAATGCAATAATTATGAAAATTACACATAATTGATCATTTCGCAAAACGCCAAAAAACATGCTACCGTGCTAGCAAAACTTGAATAATTTGCAAAATCCACGATTGCTTATTACAAGTGCATTGATTGATAGTCAGTCTGAATAGGATTAGCATGTTTTGACAAAAGCAAATCAAAACAAGCAATTTACACTTGAACTCGTAAGTGCAATAACTATTATATCTTATATCCGGTCGGCATAAAAAATACACAAAAAATACAACATGCCCGGTTCATGTTTTGCTCTACTTGATTCATAACCTTCTGGACAAAATAATAGTAATACATATATGTCAATGTGATCTTTCAACCTTATCCTCAAATGGATAATAATGCCTTGAATTACATAGCCCCTTCCCAGGGCCTGGAACCTATCCCATAACTCCCGAGGACTTTAGGGGTTACTGAGGTTCAATCACCTTGCTAGATATAAGCCCATCATAAATAAAATATTACCAACACAGAATCATTCGCCTGTTTTAATGCTTAGTTTATAGCAAAGTAGCTGTTTCAATGCAAGCAAATCATGTGATTTTTGGAGGGACCCTGTCTGTTGTTAGACCTTCCGATCCAAGGCTCTGTTTTGATGACCATGCCATCGATAAAAGCTATCTTACAGAAACAAAGTGATCGATTTCAAGGATAAAAATGCATAAAAAGAGAATCTATAATTTTTACCTCCTGCCACTTGACATTTTGCCCGTTTTTTTTTTTCGTTAAGTGGAAACACGTTTTCTGTTATAAAGGTCCCTGAAGCCGATGTTAAAAGTCAAGATAAACCTTGCAAAGGTCGCAATCAAACCAAAAATAGTTTCAATTTTTCAGCTTTTAAGAGGTTTACTACCCATGATATTTAACATTCGCTTAAAAAGGACATTACTTTGGTTTTATTCATTTAAGGCTTCCTTATTTTCTAAGCTCTCTTAAATTCTTTTTTTTTTTTATTGTTAAAGATGTGATAGCGATTGACAAGTATGCTTACCTTTTAACGATATTTGGCGAAGAAGATAGAAGTTGATTTCCTTCCCGAAGTCTGTTAGAAACACAAACTGTCCACAACCTGCAAAGTGGAAAAGGAAGAACTTAAAAACAGTAAAACTTTGCTCTACATTTTTTTTTTTTTGCAAAAGCCATTTTCATTTTTCAAGCTTTGCCAGCATAAATCATGTAAATATTTATTTTATTTTTTTCTTATAATATCTTAGCTTGAAACGAACAAAAGCAAGTGACATTAAACAAAAATTGATTAATCCTACAAATATATATATAGAAAGACAATAATCAATCCATATTTATGAGTACTAACACCACATGCCCTGATTAATTTTTCTAGGTCGATAAGTTAAACATTAATTTCGCTTTTCTTTTAACTCTGTAGTACCAATTTTTATTAGCTTTTCGATCGATTCAATTTTTTGCAAAGCCATTAAGCTATAATAGGGTGATGGATTAAGAGTCTAGACTTATTGAGCATTGTTACCGCATGAAGAGTCAGCATGTGCATTTTTTATCGTAGAAGAAAATTAGAAACCTATAAATAATTCCAGATATGTCATAAAAATACAGCGTTACATATATTATTGAGGAAGATGAAATTGAACAAACAAAGTACGATAAATAGCAATGTGATGAAATATTTTGATCAAGCTTAAATAATAGAATACTATTTTCTTTGACTTTTGAAAAGATCTTGGGGTTTAACAAAACATGACCATTACAGCGGATCGGAAAAACTATAAAATCTACTATTAGCTGCTTACATGTCGAGTCAACAGTGTTCCATTCGCATATCATCCACATACGTTTACGCCTTAGAACTACCCCTTCGAACATCCATCCTATTCACCCCCCCCCCCCCCCCCCCCCCCCCCCC
>LQRL01128074.1:0-15857 GCA_001703475.1 Hydroides elegans
ATCATTGAAAAAATATATTTTTTGATGGGAGGCAAAATTCTCCGGCGCGCTTAACCATTGAAAATGAAAAGTGTCGCAGAACTCTCCTTTTGATACTACTTTCGCGCGAATGTTTTAATGTGACATCATCACGGCATATCTTCAATGAATATGAAAATAGGAGCTCTTGTCTTTGCAGTCCGATGCATTCAGGTCAGTCAGTATAATCATATAGACAACCTTTTTTATGTGAGTGTTAATATAGTGTATGGTAGTACCTCCGATCACATAAAAACGTAAATGTGATAATAAATTTAAATAACGTGTTGTTTGCTATGAAAACTCGAACGAAATTATTATATAATAAATATTTCAACATAAATAAAGTCCAAGATTATAGTTAATTGAAATAAAACTCTTGGAATTGTTACAAAAAGGAAAAATGCCTGATTTTACCCTGGATTTGATGGCGTTTTTCCTTTTTCCCTGAGTTTTCGCTGACTTCTGAAAAGTCACGCAACTATTCCCGTGTGCTCAAGAGGATATATATATATTTATATCCGCAAAATGCGTACCCCGTTTGCTATTCGTAAATTTTAATGCATTAATATTTCGCGCCGTCGTATATTTTGATACATTAACATTGAGCGCCACCGCTTCTCTTTCTTAAAACAACCAAATTAAAGTCATTTAACTCATAAAATGACACCGATCAGTAGCTATACGTGCTGTTATCTTCTCTCATTCCGTTTGGAGTAGCGGACTTTCCGATATAAGACATAAACAATGTGTATCTAGGTTGTTAAGGTTTAATTTGTCTATTTTTTGGCATTTTTTTCCTTTTTAAATATGAATTCAATAGGGTTTCACACGGGAAAGGCCAAGGAGCTACAGGCCACAATATACTTATATGTTCTTTAGTAGAGCTCCTGTACTAGTCCTATAAATAACATATAGGTTTATTGCCGCTCCCCATCGAAACATACACATAGTGCTCTGATATTTTGATATTCCGCGCAATCAGTAGCACCCTCTTATAACTTTAAACGACTGTATGTGTGTAGACCTCGAATCCTTATTGATTTAATTTAAACAATGTCATTGTTTGAAAACTAATCAGTCAGTTTCGTTTTTGTTTTTTCTTTAAAAAACACAATACCATTTTACTTATATTTTTATTTAAAAACATGTAAGTCTGACGCAGATGTAAATAAAAGCAAGAAAGGAAGGTCACGAGCTATTTCTTTGAACGGTGTTCCTCACAAAATTCAAGCTTGCTTGGACACTTTGAGAAAACACTTTTTAGCCACAGCTTACGAAGTAAACCGTGGTTTGTGCGATCACTACGTGTTGTTTAGTTAGTTGGTTATGTTGTTAACATCTTAACATCTCCTCCTATATTTTTTAACCGTTTCTTTTAATTTCCCCCATGGAAACATCAATAGGTCAACATTTATACAGGGTGTGCTTTTCGATCAAGCTTACATAGACACATCTTTAAGCAAAAATGTGCTTACATTATGATATACTACATCATATGATTGTTATAGGGAATCTTCTGTCTTGCTATTTGCATGCCACATGGGAGTGTATTTATATGCAAAATAGAAGATGCTAAATATATCCTTGCCAGTCGAATTAAAATAATAAATTTTCGGAATGACCGTTGTATTCCAGTCAATAAATAGATTAAAACTTGATGTATCAACGCATCATATATCAACATGCGTCTGAAATTAAAGACTTCAATACCCGTTTGAATATAAATATAAATATATTATAAAGTATTATTCGAATGTTTTATTGCTACTCTCAGTCTGTTTTTTTTTTGTATGAAAAACATCAAAAACCATCTCGTGGTGACCCCTCATGGTAGTTGTATGACACATGAAAATTGATCCTTGTTCGGCGTAAAAGGTAGTTCCCGCATACTTTAAAGTTTAATCCTGCGGTTTTCACTGTCATTACACTACCTATTGCAAAATAACGCAAAAGGGAGCTGCTGCACGCTTGTTGGCTTTGGGAAAGGAGCAGTTTTATGTATATTGTATTTTTATTTTCAGTTTTTTTTTCATTTTCCAACTTGACATCTACGAAAAGCCCATCTCCTCATTTATCGAATACTGAAGTTGAATGTTAAGTAGTTTTAAGGTACACACCAGTTATTGATTTTACGTTGGGCTATTATTTGTGTTTATTTTATGCATATGCTTGTATTTTTTTTCGTATATCTATAAATGCAGTTGATTCATTAATGCTAGCATATTTAATCGCGTTAAGTATCAAGCATATGTTGGAATAGAGATTGCGTTTTTTTTTTTGCATTGGAATCTTTGTACTTGAACAAGTTTTTTATCCTGCCGTCGAGTGTATTTACATCGGTATTTACTATGCTAACTCTCACAATAATATTGAAAAATATCTGCAGGAACCCAATGATCGTTTGATTCGTATGATGGAATCGTCAGATACCTGGTAGTGATATCTGAAGCGATTCACCTAAGCGGTCCCGCGGTCACATATATGACCGTCGTTCTCTTTTTTTGTCAAATTTAATATCACGCGCAAAAATTGTCCGCACGGGTGTCGTTTTGGGTTGACCCCTGCTAGTAGTTTAATGTGTATGTAATAATATGATATCATACCATACACTTTCTGAAACTACTTGGACTTTTTTCTGGAGTGTTTATTTTACTATATTCTAGTGAATATTCTGAATGTTAAAGTGTTTTCATTGGTATAGCAAAAAGCAAGCTTTTAAGGGCTTAAATTGTTTTATTTGCTGAATAAAAAGTTTCAATGCATCCAATAAACACCCAATATTATCTACTTTTAAAGCAGGCACTACATGTTTTTCTAGCATATTGGCATTTCAATCTTATTTCTTTATAAAATAACATTTTTATCAAGTACTAAAACAAAACTAAAGTAGATTGTTGTTACTCAAAAGATCAGAACGCGGATTAAACGTCAATGTTAATTTCGACATAATCTACTTGTCGAGATCATATCTTCATAATACCCCAACACTCTCCATTGCTTTATTCAAGTTTCCTGTCCGCTTTGCAGGAACGCCTCTAGCCTAGCGACCGCGCCGGTTGCTAAGCATATGGAGCCTCCCAGCAACAGTACCAACAGCTTCATACCGAGACGAACATATGAACAGTCTGGCTGTAGTGCTCGTCCAGCTGTCTTTCCCATTTAATCCAGAATAGTTTGGGCATCCGCCAACAAATGATTTCGCGTTATTGATTAATTTGTATTTAGATCGTTGCATTTGCTATAATCTGATCTCGTCCCTCAAACACAACACTATGTGTAAGTAGTGTTTTGTTGTAAGCAGTAACGAATGATGGAAACAATATTTTAATCCATTAGCATTGTCATTATCCTACATTAGTGCTCAACGTTTACAACTGTTCAACGTGGGTTTACACACGAGTTCCTTATTGAGTTGAATACGTTATGTTTGCAGTTATTATATCTTAAGTTTAAATAATGCTTGACTATCAAGCAATATATTTAATATAAACCCGTTTTTTGCATTTTTGGTGCATTAGGTTATCCTTCACATCCGCCGTGACTTATTGACATCACGTAGCATAGCATACTCGTTGAATGCCATCAACACTATCCCTGCTTAAAACCTACCATCCCCATCTCCAACCCTCCCTCCCGAAGATTTTTTTACTATTCCAGATGAAACGAAGAAGGTTGAGCTCGTCCGTCTGTATATCTGTCCCGTTGGATCGAGGGTACACAAGTTTGGTATGAAGGAATTGAGCTAGAGCGGTGAAATGTTATGCACGTATTAGCCAAAGTCTAAATTCGTGCCTCGTCAAGGTTTTAAGTTGTCGATTGATTAAAAATTGTTCACAATAGGCTTTAATAATACTGCAGGGCCTGGGTCTTGATAGTAAGGTTGAAAGATCGGGCAGCAGATAATAAGGGGCGTGCATGCGACATTTAATCGAAAAAGAGAAATTTAAATGATCAAACCACGCCCCCTCCCTCTTTTCATATATATAAAAATGATGAAAACAAAAGCAATAGAGTTTTTTATTCCTAGATATTAGCTATCAATATTAAAAAAGAGGGGGAAGTTTTATCATTCTTCTGTAAACTGTGGTTTCTGTGTATCCCCGTACGCCCCACCCTTAAGGGACTTCCGCTATATCATATTGATCAAAGCTTGTCTATCTCTGCCTCCCTTAAACACGTCATATGTCCGCATATATCATTCATTTTTTGTGCTTTGCTTTAAACCGATCATTCAATTTATGAACAAACACAACTTGAACAATGCGAAAGTGAAAATGCTGTCCGGTTTCTCTGTATTTATACTTTATTATTTCAAAATAACAACTTACGTAAAAAAAATAAAAGACAATTTAGACGTTGGATGATAGATAACATAAGCAGAAAAAAACTCATAAATGTACTTGCTGTATAAAAAAAGAGTCTCTAGTCCTATTTTGATAACCTAGATTCATTGCATCATTGCACTATCATCTTATGTGTTAGACAGTTACACTTTTTGTCACATAAGATCGTTTTCAGCAAATGATGGCTGTTGGTTTGAAAGATATAAATAGGCTTCTGTCCCGGATATACCGGTATAATAAAGCTTTATTTTCCAAGATATGTAAATATAATATCGCAAAATGTCGACTTAAAATGTTTGACATGTAGCTGATATCTGGCCAAGTGCATTTTACTGACTGGTCGCTACGGATCCTATTATGGAGACTGACTCAATATATAGAAACCACAGCCCAACCACAGCCCGTATTTTAACTGTTTGCTTCTTGTCATTTTTGGTTTACACAAGCACATGATCCAAATAGAAAATGATGCTGTTTTCACAGTTGTGGTTTCGGTATTTTCATGCTAGCGTTTCTGAAGAGCAACATATTTACGGGTGGCAATATTTTGTTTAAAATATCGGATTTTGTGTCTATTTAACCTGATGTGTAAATTGGCGCTTTTTGTAATGAAAAACTTATTTGATTCACTTGTTCTTTAGTCACATTTTTTATCATATAAGATATATGTTAACCGATTATATCCAATGTATTGGGATAACTATACATAAAGCTACATGATAGAACACGTATTTTGATTGTTATTTGTCATGTTATAATGAAGGGATATGTCTTTAGGATAGTGAACCGGGTTGTATAATATATGAGAACGAACCGGGAGAGGGGGCACTATTATATTCAGGAAAGAAATATATAAAAGCGCGACGGGGGAGGGGCGTGCAGGGGTGGAAGACCTTGCACCGCGTAAAATCCATGCATGGATATACAGTAGACCCCGCTTATCTCGAACAGGTCGGGACCTTTGAAATATGTTCGAGATAACCGAAATTCGAGATATCCGAGGGTCTCGAATTCGAGCTTACAATTTTGATGTCAAATGTTTGGTAAAATATTATATGATTTTATATGATATTATATGATTTTAAACCTACAGAGGGTGCTCACATTAACTGAACAAATAAAACAAGTTTTAGGTTTATTTGAATGCAAAAATATAAGTAGTCTATGTCACATGCCTATTTCTGTTAATAATCAGATTCTACAAATGTCGAAATATGTCAAAACATCAATACATGTATACGGCCTTATCTTTTGAGTGAGACTCATAAACTGGGATTACTGATGCATCGTATTTGTTTTAATACTGATTGCTTTATATTAAAGCCACAAAGGCAAGAGGGATGCTTTAAGGAGGGGGATCAGGAATTTTTGATTTCTTTGTGTGTCTGGTCTCATTAAGGGGTACATAAACAAGGGACATCTTAATCCTACTTTGTTGTTGCACGAAACCACACCCTTTAAAATACACTGGACGAAGCTTAAAAGTAAAGCTTAACAAATATTGAAATGTGCTCATATCAGCCGGAGTCAATGGTGTCGCATTATGAACGCATATTAATGATCATAAGCAGCATGAAAGGACTGATTTCCATTGACATTGTGTGATGTTTCACACAAACATACTGAATGGAATAAGTGGGTTTGAAGACAAAATTGGCAAATTTATTGGGGTCAAAAAGAGTTCGAGATAAAAATAATTCGAGATAAGCGAGGGCTATAAGACTTATATAAGTAAAATTCGTCGGGACCAGGAGATTTATTCGAGATAAGCGGGGGATCGAGATATCCGAGTTCGAGATAAGTGGGGTCTACTGTAATTAAATCCGAATCTCAAATCAGGGAGAACCTAAATATATACTCTTTTTTGAACATTTTTCAAAAACCGCAAATGAGATGCATATTCTTTTTCAAAAGTAAGCTTGGCTGTATTATTGTTTGTTTCTTAGACGGTGTTAAGATTAATGTTTCCTGTTTTTATACACGAAATTCGATCGAAATCATTTGGGGCACATTTACAGGCCCATCGATTTGATTTGAACATAACGTCTAAATGATACAGTGGCGCGCACTCCCAACTTCCCGAGACAAACGCTAAACGTTAAACGCACAAACGCTAAACCCTTAAACGCTAAACGTTACACGCTAAACGCTAAACCATAGCCACCCACAGGTGTAAGGGTATATAAAGGACGTCATTATGAGTGCTTATCTTAATTACTTATATGCCCTTCAATCAAACGCTAAACGTTAAACGCTATATCCTGATCTTGCAAACCCTTAAACGTTAAACGCCAAACGTTAGAGAAATCGAGAAGTTAAGCCTGCGCGCCACTGTAGGTCATTCAATTCTCACGTTATGGAGTATCAATGGAGAATTATAAATTATGTATAATCGACGACAATTCATAAACTTAATAATGTATAAAGCACTTACCTGGTAAGGTGTCCCGATTTCTTACTGGAGCGTTTCCATTTTGCGATCCTTTGTTTTTTAAAATCCATGTTTTATCAAATTTAGTTGGTAAAGTGTTAACGAAATTGTAATACACTAAAAAATAATAATAGGAATTATTTCAAGAACGATAGCATTAGAGTTTGAGAGAAAGTGGGAGAAAAATGTAATTTCTACTCTTATTAGATATATTCAAACGGATATAGAAGGAAATGGAACGAAGGACATCATGGACATTATCGTTTTGTGGTTGTAATGATGTAGAAGTGGACCCGCAAAGATTGTCCTAATTTCATGAAATATTTTTTGGTTTTGATTCACAACTTTCTTATTCATTAATTAATATAAACTATATTTTTACACAATCTAGATTGATCATTTAGCTATAGATTTCATTATGTGTAAAACTGAAATGCTAATTTAAATTGCTCGATATTCGACTTCCAAAAATCGTACTCTTCGTACGGAGCGCCCGAAATTCTTGTCCTAATTGGTGTATTTGATAAATGTTCAACCCATATTGACTCAATTTGAGCAGTACTGGTCAGTATTAATTAATATTTCGTTATTTAATGTTTGTACAATTTGCCCCAATCATAAAGACGCATTCATTTTTTTTAAATACATGGGAATTAAATTATAAAACATAAATAATCTTTTTTTTTTCAAAAAATATTATAGTCTACACATAACAATTTTTGACAAACTGCTTAAATCAAAATGAGTTAAATCACAATATTGAGTTATCAAAGGTTTACATAGATTCGAATTATTTTAAATGTCAATATCTAGTCAAAATATATTCTGATACTGATCGTTGTTATTTGTCAGTGAACTTTTTCTTGATAATGTATATGATACTTCACATATAAAAGTTATTTATTCATTGATGAAAAAAATAAGCATACATGTATTTCATATAATTGTTCCTTCTATATTAATATTTTCTTTGCAAATCGGAGTTCAAACTACGTTCCGATAAGTTTAAACACAAATACGAATCATTTACATATTCATTCACTGCTCCTTATATCATATATCTGTTATAAAACAACTTTTAAAAAAAATAGGACAAGAATTTCGGGCGCTCTGTACGAAGAGTATGATTTTTGAAAGTTGAATATCGAGCAATTTAAATCAGAATTTCAGCTTAAAATGAAATTAAATCCATAGTTAAATTATCCATCTAGATTGTGTAAAAGTATAGTTAATGCTCATTAATAAATGAGAAAGTTGTGAATCAAAACCAAAATATATTTCGTTAAATTAGGACAATCTTTGCGGGTCCACGTCTACTCTTTATAAATAAAGATACAACTATATTGATTGGTATGAACTGAGCGCACTGCTCAGGAGACATGTGTTTTCCGCAACCACAAAAGAAGATGATATTGTAACAGGGAAACTATGTTTTTGCGGTTATCGCTTGGTGCGTTATAGGTGTGGTATCGATTCAGATCATATATCAGACGTTGTATGTTTTGAATATTATGCCCAGAAAATGAACGATTCATTGAAATGTGAGACCAACCCATGGGTCTTAATGCGCCCAAGCGCTGGCGCCCGTGCCGTCGTCCAGAATCGTGCCCGTATTATGCCCTTGGCCCTGATATCTGCTGATATTTCTTTCAAGGACAGTGAATGATGAACGATAAATTATTCGGTTCCGCTTCGTATTTGCTTTAAACTCAAGTCAAATTAGAGTCTATAGAAAAAAACAATCCTGATTTTTTTTTCTGATAATACCTACAAAGAAAGAGAAGAAAATGAAAAAAAATGCAATCATGCTCAATATTAAATGCTTGTAATAATGTAACTTACATTTAAAGCTGATAGAATGCAATCATTCAAATATGAATGTGAATAAATAATGTAAAGTTGCCGTTTTAGAAAATGAAGTACCGGTAAACGAAGTGTAGGTGGCATTTTGTTTTCGTATTTACATGTAGAGTCTACATATATACCGAGCGTCACTGAAAACGCAAATCATGGTTAAAGTTCCATAAAACTCTTATTTATAGATATTTAAACTGAAATTGTAACAGAATATATATTGATATCTGTCTAACCAAATGATTGTACAACTAGTCTATAATTCTTGCCCAATGCCGATTACTCTAACGTAATGATGACCACCCTCATATTTCATTTTCACAAATTAAATTGTTGAATAGGATGATGTGTGTACGTAAGTCACAATTTTGAAAAACAAATTTGAACTTTTGAAATGGAGGGTACTCCTCTTTCAGGTAGAATTGTGAAATAATGGATAACACTTGAATCCCCAAGATTGCATGAACATTCACCTAAATAGACGCATATATTGTGTAATTGTAACATCTAAAGTTTTCTTGTGGATACATATCAAACCTGCTTTGCGTTTTCAGTGACGCACGGTATATATCATATTGTAGTAAAACGAAACTTTATTAAGTGTAAAAGTTGTTTATTCAAGTGGACTTGAAACCCAGACATTGAAAAAATGCATAACTTTATTCTGCTTTCGTTTTCAGTAAAATTAAGTTGAAGCCTTTTCTGATAAAAGGACAGCTCTATGTATAGGTTATTCTATGGGACGAGCGTCTGCATGTGATATACAGGATGTCGAGCCGCAGGCGAGACATCCTGTATATCACATGCGACGCGAGTCTCATAGAATAACCTACTTATTCCACGGTTCTATTCAATTCGAGAGATTTACGACTGGAATTTTATGGCGTTGTGGTTTTTCATATACAAACTGTATCACTCTTCTGAACTCTTGCTGACCTTTTTACTCCTAATCTCCCCTCGCAATCCAGATGCTTTTCGACCACATGATCGGCTTTTCGATCAGTTGCTAGGAAACATTGACACAGCACAGTCAATTTTTAAAATCTGGGCATTTTTTCAAATATGGTTATGTGTTATATTTTAAAATGATGAAGGATATTAAAACGCCATCTTTTCAAAACCGAATAACGTAATTGACGTATGCTTACAATTAAAATGTATATGTGGCGCATCTATTTTTTTTCTAGAAGACGATAATGAATTCAAAACAATAATTTCAAGAGTTTTCATGATTATTGATCGTGATCACAATATTTTAGGTAATAGTAAGGGCACGCGCTTGCGGAATTTTCTGCGCATATTTTGAATCTAAATGGAATATTTTAAAACAAATATCACTTTATTTACAATATTTGCGGTGCAATTCGCAGCAATCGCAGATAATATCTCAAATAGATGCGAATTCTCAGATAGTCGATTCAATATTAGCTATACATTATTCATTCTCGCATTTATTTTTCTAAAAGTTTGCCCGAGCCTCAACGCGCCATAAAGTTGGTGTGCGGTAAGGCCATAAAACGTGTGGAAATATGTGGATACAGGGAAAGGTCACCACAAACTGGTTGTATTGTACTAGGTGCAGCGTGGCAATATTTAAACTAGGTCATGTGCAATCGCTTTAGCGTGGCAATATATTGGTTATTGCATGAAATTTTACAATCCAAACAGTGGCAATACGGGATTTATTCCATAGTTTTTACAACCCAAACAGTGGCAATATCCAGATACAGCCACGCCTTTTTATGGCATCATCGCTGTATGATTTTTTCTCGTCTCGAGAGTTGAATAGAACCATGAATAACTATAAATGTGAGTCATCCATTATAATATTCAAATGATTTCATATTCAGTGCATATATTCAGTGTTCACCGTTAAGCCTTAAATAACATAGGTCCTGAGGGCCATTAACCTATAAATCTTATTGTCATGGCTAAAAAAGTGCCTGTCTGATGTTAAGGTTTATTATTTGACCTTTACTAATTTAACGGCCTCGATCACGACCACCAACTAACCAGTAACACGCGTCCTCAAAAATAATACTCGCTCACAAATCATGTTGATTTATTTTAAATGTAAGCCCGTGCTTGTAAGCGAGCCCCGAAATGCGCGAGCGTAATTTTTGGGGATTCGTTCATAAATGAGCCGCCAGACATGAGTCTCGAAGTATCCTAAACCAAAAATTGGATATAGTCTCGACTTATCCAGTCACAAAGTGGTAGAGGCTCGAAGTGTCCATAAATCTATTCAATGCGCATGAGTTAAAATATGGATGCTAAAACTACATTGTACATTCGTGTGAGTTCGAGTGATATTCAAAACGAAACTCTTGCGGCAAAGAAACCGGTTTCATATACGACCGAGTGACCGCCAAGGCCGCGGTCTTTCTTTCAATTTTCCCTGTTACCGAAAAGAGTTACATGCATTTCGTTTAATATAACATTATAAAAAAACGAAGAATGGAAGATTGTTGTAGCGAAATTATTAATTGTATACTGACCTGTCGGGTCAGTAACCCCAAAAAAGCGAACGTTCCGACGGAATAAGATACTGGCCCGTCCCAGTGGGCTATCGCTAAAAGCGAAAAATGTTTCCAAGGGTGTACCTTGCGCGACCGTCATCCAAAATCAACATTCGCACTAGCGCGAGTGTCTTCTAAAATGACACTCGCGCGGTCGCAACGACGGTCGCATATGCACCCCTGCACTCCTTTTGAACTTGTAAAGGTATTCCCTGTGCATCCCCCTGTATTTTATCGACATGATGATCCTTAATATACGAGGAATCTGTGTTTAAGGAACCCATTTTATTTGATAATTACTTGACTCTGTGATCATGTAAGAAAAATTCTATTACTCGGAGTGCGATAAAAAAGAAGAGTACGTCACGAGCTATAGCGTGTAAAGGTCTTCCCCACTTGGCTTGCATATTTATATGTACTATTTTCCAGCTTGCAGAAGAGAGGAACACCTTATTTGGTCGTGAAGGCCCCTTCAAAAAATAGAGTTCTCAATATTTTCATATGCTTCTAAAAAGAACTCTATATATATACTCCTCATATAACGATGTTCGTAGAAAAAATAGTCTCCCGCATAAAACAAATACTCTCCTCTATACTGTTTCACTGTGTGAAATATTCGTGTTTGAATTTTGTAATATGTTATATAGTCTATGCATGATAATGCGTTCTATACTAGATGGTTTAAATGATTATTGGAAGGCCTAGAATCATATCTTAAAGGAAATGTCACTAATAACAGTAGACCTGATTATTCATGTATATCTTCAAAACAACTTAATATTTAGATACCAAATTTTTACAGTGTTCCTTTTAGGCCAAACCCCTCTTGGTTGTCTCGTATTTTTTGCGAAATTTTTGGTTTAATATGGTTTCTTTATATACACTTTATAAAATTTTGCAGGATTCCCAGGGTAGAGCGAAATTTTTTTTTACTGTTCCTCTCTAATAAATTATGTTGGTGCCTTGAGAGATCTTCAATTGACAAGTTATTAAGGACATACCAGTGGTCATTCACATATGACTCTTGTTTACCCCGTGGCCAAAGGGCAATAGAATATAGAGTTCGTCTCCTAATTACCTCAAGAGTTTAGTCGTTTAGAAGTCTAGACTAGTCTATTAGAATTCTAAGGACAAGTCAGTGTCAATCACATATGGCTCATATTTTAACCGTGGCCAATAGAGCTTATAACAGCAAAGGCCTATATCAATCCGATGCGCTTCAGCATCTCCAAAGACCCTGCCCTCAAATGATTGTTGAATTTCTAGAACACATGCAAAGTCTTTGAAGGGATATGTGCAAAAGAGTATAATTAAGAGCTTGATTATAAGATAGTTGGGTTATTTTCGAAATATCTCACAAATTTGAATTTAGGCGACTTTTTAAAAAAAAGTGATTTGGGGACTAGTCACATAGAGAAAGATTACGCGTATATCGTGCTGTTGTGAGAACAACGTTGTCAGGACGAATATGTAAAGCAAACGGTGTGAGATGGACGTTGTAAAAAGACGTTGTGAGAAAGACGTTGTGTGAAAGACGTTGTGAGAAAGACGTTGTAAAAAGTAATATTGGACAAATGACGGAATTATTTGAGGTTATCCCTAAATGATAGTCATAACAAGAGCGACTCTGATGCTGATGGGATCGTAAGTTTTTAATAGCTCATTTATGTAATAACATGAATCAAATACTTTTTGACCAAAGATCACAACCAAAACTTATATACTCTACTTAAGTCACTTTTGCATATACCCCTTCCTGTATACTATCGAATTGTTCATGTATCCTTTTACGGTGTGAGGTTTAGTTTCAGCTTTTGGACTGTTCGACGTACGGACTGCTGATGGACTTAGAAAAATTACCGATAACTTCCGGTTTACTTTCCCCTATTATACATATATCGCCTTTGCAATCAATGAATACCCTAATTTACACATTGGGGTTTTGGATTTTAATTCCTATTTTCAATATAAAAGTTTTATTGATGTCTTATATTCTTTGCAATACCACAATAACCTGGTCTACTGACCCTACCTTTACATGAACTTATCCCTGACCTGCACACCGGCCCATTATGCGAAAAAAAACTGCGAGTGCATACAGGCATGTTGTGTGTTTTAATAGTGTTGATAAAAATAAAGCATTCTCCCGAGTTATCGTTTAGCATCCGCTTACACGTATGTCAGTTGAATTCATGTCTATGAAAATCAGTTCAACATTTATCTATGTTTGAGGTTTTTCATCACTGGATACTCAGCTATGGTAATAGGAGATTTATCAAAACATATGGAACCCCCTATCGTTGTTCTAAGATGTCAATTTATATCTTACTGTCAATTTATTTTTTCTCGGCCATACAGTAGTTATCAAAAGCATTTTCACACTTCACAGCGCATCATGAACTACTGCTAAATTTCAATCTATTTAGCTAAGTCTAAATAGAAGCGCGTGGTTTTTTTCAACAATTATATTGCTTTTCAGAATAAAATTTACTGAACTTAATGAACATAATCTAGAGCCCTGCAACTACACTGCACATTAAAATAATCTACTCTGTCTCTATACATGCCCTATGTTGGGAATAGGAGCCGATTTCAGGACTGAACACTGCTTCGCTATTAACTTTACAGCTCTATTGTACATGTATATTTGTTTCACAGTACATATTAAAAAATAAATTATTTTTCTTCATATCCAGAGATCGACCTCCAATTACACAGCGCCAGCCTTCTCCACAAACAGCCCTGATACCATGGCAACATACCTCGGCCAAAAGCGGAAGCTCTCCTAAAACAAGATGGCGACTTCCTCATCCGGGACTCGACGAGCATGCGCGGAGACCACGTGCTCACGTGTCAATGGCAGGGCGGCCCCAGGCACTTCAAGGTCAACCACAAGGTCACCACGAGGGACCAAAGCAGTGGCAAGGTGCGCACGTTCTATCAGTTTGAGGAGACGCTGTGTGAATCGGTGGTTGAGTTGATTCATCTGTATATGCGAGAAGGAAAGGTGATATCTGAGGCATCAGGAGCCCGTATTGTGAAACCAGTGAAAAGGCGCGTATCTGCGGATTCGCTTATTGTATCTAGTCCATTGACTCATAGCACATCGACACATGATGTTTCGAATGGACATCAGTCGATCACTTCCGGTGCTCGCATGACGCATTCGAAACGCGCCGGAAGTCAACCATTGCTAGACACGGATGTTAGTGAGTATTCGCCGCAACAGGCGGACACCATTCCTCATAGACCCTTTTTGAATGCAGATCGAAAGCCGCGGAGCTCGAGCGATTTAAAAGCGGGCGCCTTGCAGAACACGCTTCGTTCGCATTCGCAACACCACGTGCGTTCAGGGAGCGAGCCGGTCTTGCTCACAGAGGCCAAACTGAAGCGAGGGTTGCACAGTCAAAGTCATTCGCAACTCAACACGGAATCTACGAGGGAAGAACATAAATCACAAAACCCACAATCACTCAAAACAAACCAACCGCCGCCCAAACCTAGTCGCGTTCCAACAGTGAAACTGAACAAGACCGCCCCTCGGCCCAAAATCGAGATTAGGAATAAGACATTATACGAGGATGATGGTCGAGATTACAGTGACTATGACCAAGTCAAAGCGTGGCCCGGCTCCCGTACCCATTCCATCCCATCTGTGGACGCCGTTTGCATTCGTGCATCGGATACCTCCACGGCGTCTTATGACTCGGGATTCGGTGCCGATAACCCTCTACCCAACACGTCCAATCTCCAAGCAGACTACGACGTCGTGGCCGAGCCCGTGACGCCGCGACCCTCATTTATCACGCAGCCCGACTTGAACCCGCCTTCTCGGTTCGACCTTCGGGATTTCGCGTCTCAGTTCCTAACACCCAACAATAAACCCCTGGAAAATTCAGCGATGGCCACATTGTTGTTGGATACGGAGCCTAAAACGCTCGCTCTTCATTTGACCTTGCTTGACCTTGACCTGTTCAAGGTCTTTGCAATGAATGACCTTGGCGCGGGTGTGATGTCAGGACTCGAGTTTATAACATTGCCGCAGGGTGCCCAGCTGCGCAGTGATGCCCTTGAAAGGTATACAGATTATTTGAGACATATTTGAGACATTATTTGTGGTTTTATCTGCTGATTGTTATTTACGTTTTTTTCGTATTTGATTGTTCGTTTTCTCTCAAGTTTCTTTTTGCCTCGCTTAAATCTAAGTACTTCGAATGTCATTGCACATGCCTTTCAATGAATAAACTTATTATCCCCGTCTCCCTAGCTGGGGCGGGGGATATAGAAACGCACCGTGTCCGTCCGTCTGTCCGTCCGTCCAGATGAGTTTGTCCAGGCGATATCTCAGTTACTGTTCACTGTAGGTGGATGGAACTTCACAGCTGGATAGAATATATACCAAAGCTGTGACTCGCAAGGTTATTTTTGAAATTTTTGAAAAAATGTAATTTTGGCGATATTTGAAGTTTCGGACTTAATGTAGTCGCAACAGTGTTAGGAATACTTAAGGCCCTTATATTTCTTAAACCGAGAATGCAATGCAAAATATTTTTGACATTGCAAATTTTAAATAAAAAAATGGGGTTGAATTTCAAAGTTTTAATTTGGTATGCTTATAAATAAAAAATATATCGAATTAAAACATATTTTATGGTAATTTTTACGATTTTCATTACAAAATAATTGTGT
>LQRL01128076.1:24059-37029 GCA_001703475.1 Hydroides elegans
TAAATGGGTCAGATTATGGAAATCAAGCCCGGTTATTAGCAATAAAATAAACATAAGATGCCATAAGATATTGTTATTCCATGTAAATGAAATCGTTCCTAGAAGATGACTAAGATGCAGCATCAGAAAGATTTAAAATCGCAATGTGACCCAATTTGGCCTTTTTGTTTATGACTTGTAATCACTCTCCGCCTTTTTAAAAGCAACTGCTCCAAGTGGCATTGTGCCAGAGAGAAAACTGCTTCTGAACCAACAGTATTAGGATAATGAACTAAAAGATGGATACATTAAAATTATTTGTTGAGATTATCATATGTTTACACGTTGTATCTACGTTTGTTTTACAAGAATTTGAGTCTAAATTGAGTGACCAAGAAACGGATACATTGTTGCATCGTGTTCGACGCAAAGTGACGAACAAGGATGTGCATTTATGGCCAGAGGGAATCATACCGTATGTTGTCCATGGTAAGTGTATTGCAGCTTTGTAACTTATATATATCTTATATGTCAATTTAAGTTAATATTATCTTAAACCGTGATTTTAATCTAGGAAGCATCCTAGTTAAAAATCTATGCAAATAATGTTTTCATTTTATCTAATTGACAAGACGTCACGTGACATTAATCAAAGGCTATCATAGCGCGTACGTCCGTACCAAACCGTACGTCCCGAAAAATAGGTCGTCTTCCACTTGTTTTTATACACGTGATTAGCCTACATATTCACAGTGACATATGTATATAAAAAAGCGACGTTTGAATAAAAAATCGATTTTTACGAATATTTCATCGATGGCATATATAACAAAAGATGTTATAAACGCTAGGCTTTTTATTTTTATACCATAGATTATGCCCGGTGTTGCAGCGAAATAGTTATCGAAACTATTTCGCTGCAACATCGGCTCCTTTTCATATTCATGTAAACCTTTCGTCAATGGTATATCTTGTAAACATGTCAATGATATATTAATATGTAAACGTGTTTGCCTTAGGTATGCGTTTTTGTTGCGTTTTTGATTTTGAATCGCACACTGAATTATATGGTAAATATGATTAGCTTAATTATATATATTTCATCATTTTTCCAGAGAGCCTAACATCAAACACTGGCATGAACGATGCCATCCAACAAGCCATAGACGAGGCCATCTACAATACAGAGCGAGACACTTGCATCAAATTCATTAAACTCAATCAAACATACATAGATGAATCGGGATATGGCAACTCACACAGATATATCGAATTCACCAAAGGACAATTGTAAGTTCTGTTTATGGCTAAGTTCCGTATTTCTCCGTTCGCAACGTGTAGTTCATGTATTATGCCCGGGTCAAGTATTTTTAAGAACGTTTTTGTTACTGTTTTTGCACCATCAGCGGATGAAAGGAAAAATAACATAGCGTGACAAGGACAATACGCCGTTATGAGAGAAAAGGAGCATTTAGTTTGTCACTGTATTACTGGTTAAGAAATCACAAGAATCGACAAGATTATCGCTCTTTGCGATTTCATTAGCGAAAAAGGTAGCTGGTATTTAGCCGGACGCTTTGCGAATTACTTACATTTTCAAATACTAAATGTGACATTATGTTGCCAAGGTATGACAGCAAATGTGCGCGTATATCCAGTTAATTGGTACTTCTTACCTACGCATTGGAATAGCATTAAGTGCCCAGTTATCAAGATTCCGTTAGAATTACACCTATCGCAAATTGCCTAAATTCCTTTTAAACACGCACAATAATTCCAGGTTCGCAATCATGAGGTTGCTCAGAGTTTCCTGAATCCTGCAAGTAAAAATGATTTGCTGGAGTAACTGATACCATATCAGTCTATGAGTGATTGACCTAATGTTGAAAACAAATGTAAAATAAAAACATAACTTGAGCACTAGATAAAGTGCAATGCTTACTGATTTGAAATTAATACTTTATTCACTCACTCAGCAAAATCAAGATGCACAACATTGCAAATAACGTTGCAAAAAAGAATGTTTACTTATTTCTGTAAAAGTTTCAGGTACTAATAAATATTCCTATACGAACCTGTAAACTACTTTTACCTACTTAGACCATTCTTGAGTAATGCTCTTATCTCATTCGAACCAAGTGCTAACTCTCAGGATTTTTTTTCCATTTCGTGCCATTTTTCTTGTAACTGTGTATGCTCTATAACTTGTGGAAGTATAAGAGCCTGGCCACATTGGACGCTTTTCAAACTTAACCATAACATACTTTGTGCTGCCATGATTATCTAATGCGAAACTCAACCGGCGTCTAGCGTTTTAAAACGCAACGGGCGTTGTGACGCGTTTTTGAGTACTCAATAAGGAACACATGGACAACCACGGTTTGTTATATGGAAAAAGCTTGATAAATCTTCCCGTGTGACAAGGCACATACTTTGTTATATGATTCGTTCTGTGAATACTGGACACGAAGTTTTAATTTAAAAAGATGTTTCGCCAAGGTGTCGCAATGACGTGGGAAATCATTGTTCCCCTATTTCAGCAATAGCAGGCTTTGAAACGACACTCATAAACATATTGTTTTAACATCATCTCATCTTGTTGTCACTGTTAGTAAAATATCACACCCAAAAACATGGAATCATCGAACATACAACTAATTAACAGGAGTTAATGAAATGTCTCTATATCTTCTAGGTGCCATTCATCAGTAGGCATGACCCAAGATGCAGGGGCACAAGATGTTAGTTTGGCAGAGTCATGCGGATATGTGAGTATATATTTTGGTTTATTTAAAAAATGTTAATGTCAGAAATGTAATCGTACATATTGGTCATCAATGAATTACAATATTTCACTAAATATCTAAATTAGAAATAGCAAATGTATAAGGGAATGAGCATCTCCTCGAATGTATGTCTCATGTGCAGTCTTAAATGAAGACATTTAAATGTAGTGTTCGTTTTTTTAATAGTGACATCTGATGAATCCTATGTTGGTTTTACTTCGGTAAAATAAATAAGTATTTGGTCTCGAAATAAGGTCATGTTTTTTTTGTGGTTTTGCGTATGAAAGGTACAAAAGTAAAAAAAATAGAAAAACATTATATGAAATATACTAAAGTAAAAAAACAGTGTACTTGTCATAACATAAGGCTCTCCCACGACTTTCAAAACTTGTGAGTAAAAAAGTATATGAAACAGGATCCATCGCATTTAGTCATTTTTAACTTAAACAATTTTTTTTTTTCAACAACAAAAGTTCAACAGAATATTGACGTTTACACTGACAGATGCGCATATCCTCGCGGGATTGATGACACTGTTTATGCTAATGAATAGTTAGACGCAAAATCCTGATTCACCTACTGCATGTACATGTACCAGGTCCTGTTAGCTCGTAACGCTTATATTTGAAAAAAAAACTGTAGTTAGATGTTTTCGAGCTAGACGACGTTGTAGGTATAGACATACATCCATAGGACGTTGTCATTGGCTGCTTCCTGAGGTTATACGCCAGATATATAACTTTTAACAACTTTCTTTATTGTAATACGACAAAACGTTGATATTACTCCAAAACGACATGTAGAACGCTACCTCGGTTTATTACTCACCTAGAAGCGTATTTTTTGTGTTTTCATGTGAATTTATCTATGTAGTAAAATACGGAAAATTTTGATTTTAATAACATTTATATAGGTATGCCCATTAGCAAATAATTAATTAAATGAAAATATAAATAATCATGCAATATGTCATCTTTTTGCCGTATTTTGTAACAAGGGGGTCGCAATTATCGCTTCCTCGGTTTATTGCTCACCTTATCATTTTCATGATTTATCGTTGATAATTTTACATGTTCGTGATTGATATGTCTTTCGATAATTCAATCCTTCTGTAAATGCATAAAAGCATGGTATTTGACTTTTTTATAGGCTTGCACAGACTGTAAAATCAATGATTTGCAGATTTATATACATGTAGGTTATAAATATTCCGAAGATCACTGGTTATATGTTATTCAAATATGAATATTCTATCAAAATACAAATTGGTAGTACTAAAAGCAGCAACTATATTTGAATAATATGACATAACATATATATCCATAATACAGTATTGAAGTTAAATAAATACTCAGCCAGATTACTTTAAACTCCAAAACATGCATTGCAAATTACAGTAAGCAAATCAGTGCTAAAGACGAAACCAATTAATTTGATTTCAATAAAACGCATTCAAAAACATATACATTATTATATGGAGTGCACTGATCTGGTATAAATTTCTCTAATACCATTTGTCGAAAATGAAACACAGACAAGCAATCGTTTTATCTAGCTATAGTATTCTAAAAGTCTAGGATTTCGAGCACATGATGTAGACTAATGCAATCAAACATTTAATTTTATTCATAGTTTAGGTTACTTGGAACATATAAATCAGTCGAAAAGCGCATGGAATTTATCATTATTAACAAACTAATAAGGTGAGCAATAAACTGAGGGAGCGAAAATTCCGACCCCCTTGTTCAAAAAGTTGGCTGAAGTAGTTTATTTTGCGTGGTTAATCATATCTTTGTTTAATGAATGTTTAGGTAATTGGTTCACCTACAAATGTTTTGAAAACCAAAATTATTCTACTTAGTTAACATATAAATATTTATATCAAAACACACAAACACGCGTTTAGGTGAGCAATAAACCAAGGTAATATTCTATGGACAATTTATATTTTTTCTAAATACCAAATGTGTACGTTTGGCCATGACGTGATAACGTGCCGTACAGGCTGTGTCCGTCATGAATATCCTTTTAGTAAACATCAAGTATCGATAAGTTACCTGTTTTTTTTTTACCGAAACAAATTTGATATATCCTTCTCTTTTTTCTAGCCTGAGATGGTGCTCCATGAAATCGGTCACTTTCTCGGCTTCTGGCACGAGCAATCCAGACCCGACCGAGATGCGCATGTGCGAATTAATTGGGCCGAAATCAAGGCGGATTACGAGTACAATTTTGAGAAGGCCAACGATGCGAGGTTGTTGGCGCCTTACGATTTGTCGAGTGCAATGCACTATAGCCTAAAAGTGAGTATATGAGGCGTTGATTTTGAGAAGGTCCCCGGATTAACATTTAATGCATGTGCGAATCAATCGGGCCGAAATCAGGACAGATTACGAGTATAACTTTGAGAAGGCCAACGACGATTGCTGGCTCCGTACGCTTTGTCGAGTGCCATGCATTACAGTTTAAAGGTGAGTACATGAGACTTTTAAATGTATTTTTTAGAAGGTCCCCGATGCAAAATTAAATGCATATACCGGTAAATGGGTCCTAAATATAGATGGATTACGAGTACAATTTCGAGAAGGCCCATTTGTCGAGTGCGATGCATTATAGCCTAAAGTTAAGTGGCCCAGGTTCGAATCCGGATAGAAAGCGAGCGGGGTTCAGTAAATAAAAGAACACACGGCGTCAATGTATCTTTAGGTATAATGTATAAATACGGGCGGGAAGGGTGAAGGCTTAATAACTGAATGCTCCTCGTCTAACTTCTTGCTTGATCTTATCGAATATTGTATTGAGATAGTCCCCAACCCGGGAATAAAACCTCTTGTTTCGAGTGATATTCATTACAGCTCAGAAGTGAGAAAGAGTGGTTTACATCAATTGTTTGAAATGACAACCGTTCTTTGTCAAAATGTACTGATAACATCAATTGTGTAGTCAATATTTATGGTGATTGTTATGGCATTTACTCTAAACATGATATGTTTTGTCCATTAAACTTTCCAATTTTTGATCTAGTTATGTGTGCTTCTGTCGAATTTCACATAACATGTCCAGTGACGTCACAACAAAACATGTTAGATATTGACATCCAATTTCGTTTAAAATAAAATCAAGATAATATATTAATCGCTAATTTAATGTTAGTTATGAATATATATATATAACAACAAGTTGATAAAAAATCATTTCGATTTTTCCTATATTATAAGATATTTCGTATAGAATGATATTCCAAGTGCTATGTTTTTAGACTTTCAAAATGAATGACGCAAGAACAATAGAACCATTGGACGATTCATTGTCTTTTCTGGTTGGATACAGACTACGATTCAGTTTCTATGACCAATTTTCTCTTAATCAAATGTATCATTGCGCAGGTATGGTATATCATGAAAATAACCCTTTTTTGATGTATGCATTGTTAAACATCACGTTATTCATGAACGCTTTTGAATTTCAACCGAGTTCACGAAAACGTTAATGTCACGTCATAACCTCAGAAGTCGCAAATCTTAACGTATTTGAATCAGTAATTAAATTGGCATTTTTGTTTAACAATAATTGGCTAAACGTGAGTTCATGAATGCATAAAATGGACGTCATAAGCTTATAGCGACGCCTATTTTCACGCAATTTAAAATTACGAAAACGTAAATATATCGACGTCCGACGTCTTAGTATTTTAGTGATGTCACTTTTCAAGTGTTTTTGAATCAGCTGCCTATATTTGTGATTTATCTGCGCATATATTGTGTGATAAATATGTAAACTTACCTAATTTATATTGATAAATGCTTGTATCAATCATCATATTCCTGTTTGAAATCTAGATGTTTTATATGAATGTTGCCAAATGTATCTTAAATGCTGCCAAAACTGTTGTAAAATTTGGACAGATAGTAAACGATGTAAATGTTCTTTAATAGCTAGGTGTAACGCAAGAAATATCGCTTTGATGTAGCCTACCTAATATTATATATGATCGTACCTAGATAAAGAGATAGTTATATCTTTGCAACGTCACATTTGTTCGGTATAAATGACATATTGAAACAAAATAACGTAACATTTTAAGACAAGAATAACTTAAAAGTTTCTCCTATACATGGTTTTAATGTTGAATTCATTTTTTTCAGCATCTTGCCCTGGCGATTCACCAAAGTGTCAAAACGATGGCTTTTTGAACAAGGACTGCAAATGTGTTTGTCCAAGGCTACTTACAGGACCAACTTGCGAGCAAATTACAAGCGATGATGGTAATTGGTGTTGAATTTATGAGCTAATATTTACAACGACCCATTGGGTTCTGTACAAGAAAGCGGTATCTTAATAATACACTTACATGCATGGGTCTAGAAAGTTTGGCCTATGCGATGAACCAGACTTGAAAAATAGCCCACAATATACAAGGCAGCTATATAAAAACGAAATTCATGATGATTTTGACAAAGTACCGAAAAAGCTGGATTGATTTGTTCTCTATAGTGTATCGAAACGTCGAGAATTAAGTTAGCCTCTTTATGGACGCAACCCTTCAACTGTTTTACTGGATGTCATTTGAAATACATTTCCAAACTTAAAACGTAACATTTTTGCTGTTTTATTTTATTTATTCATTCGGTCCATTTGAAAGACGTTATATTCGAATAATAAAATAATTGTTTGTTTATAGCTTACTCATGTTGAGATATATTACGCACAAAATGAATCAACACACGCCTGAGTAAATCGTTAAGACGCGTTCACTTAAAAAAAAAAAACTCGTAAATAATGCTGTAAAAAGACCGATTTTTGAATGAACAGAAGGGATTAATTGCTATGTTTTATATAAAGGTGACTTTCGGTTTTCGAGTTTTTTTTTCGTTTTTTTTTTGTTTGGGTAAACGCGGCCTCAGGTTACTCCCTCGTTGATTGACATCAAATGTTGTTGGAATACATGCTGCTATATTTTATACATGTTGCTATAATTTAAAACGAAATATTTTAGATTGCGGTGGTGTTATAAATGTGACCTCAGCCTACACTCTTACAAGTCCTTTTTATCCAAAACACTACAAGAACAACATGCAGTGCGGCTGGCTCATTCAGGTATATTTTGAGTAAAATGTGATTTGAAATAGTGCATAGTTCGTGCATAGATAGAATGACGACGGGAAATATACATTTAATCATGTCTTAAGTTTTATTCATGTCATTTTAAGATTTCGAATAAGTATAAACAAATATTATATACAGTGGCGCGCGTTTCTAACTTCTCTTTCTCCTTATCATTTAGTGTTTAACTTATAGTGTTTATTGTCAATGGGTTTCGCTAAACTTTAAACGTTGAACGCCAAACGTTAAAACCTAAACGCTAAACGTTAAAGCGAGCCACTGTATTTTACACATGAATATACCGATGATTTCCGTAACATATAATATGATCAATACATTGTAAGCATACGCTGAAAGATAAAGAATCAACCAACAATTATTTGTTTACATCATCCCATGTAAATGTAATATATATAATTCATCGTGAGTGTAGACCTTTGAATGAGATAAAAGACATATGTCGTATCCAACATAAACCATTCTATCAATATAGGAATGAAACTTTCTAACAATTTTAGAGCCCACCAGGGACATTTCTGGAAATCTACGCCAACTATCTGAACCTCGAAAAAGAGGACCAGCTTTGTCTGGATCGCCTGGAAATCCGGGCGACCAACGTTGGAATCGAACGAGGTCCAGAGTAAGTAAATATCCAGTATATGATTTTCGTTACAAGTTTTAGTTACTATATCAAACTGCTATATCAATAAAATTTCCAATCTCTTGAATAAGGTGGCGACGCCGTAATTTTGTGTGTTACGATAAATAAACGAGCGCCATAATAAAAGTAAAAAGCACTCATTGCATGAACGGAAGTGTTAAACTCCAATGTAAACAAACGTCGAGAATTTCCTCAAAATTTATGAGCACCGTACCCTTTCACTCGAAAATGTATTTAAAAAAAACGAAAGAGAATTCTGTTATCTATTTATTGCTAACAATTTTAATTTCACTTTATTTTCATTTAATTTTGCAGCGATCGCAGATGAGCCTAACTTAAGATACTTTAATGAGAATATATTCTGAGTGACAATTTTTTCAATTGTTAATCAAAATGTTTTTTTTCTGTCCTTCAGAGTGTGTGGATTAATAGAAAATCAGTCGAGGAATTCTACAACCAACAAAGTGATTTTCAATTTTATGTCCAACGGACAATATCACAAGAGAGGATTTAACATATCATTCACTGTCCATCAAAAACCAGGTTTGGATAAGTAGAATTCTATATAATTTGAATTAATATAATTTCATCAATGTCGCCAGCTGCTCAATAGAATTATAATAAATATTCAAATTGTTTAAAATTTAATTACCGTACTCGACCACCAGAACGCCCAGAGCGATAAAAGTGAAATTTCGAAATTTTAGGGGTGGGCGTTTGAACGAATTTTTATGTAAGAGCTTTTTTAATGGCAAACCATTCCGTATAGCTAAACCTTACGATTTATTTAATTCTACACACTGTTTGATTATACAAGGTGGACCTTTATTTTACACATTTTTTTACTTGTACAATACGTATTTTGCTAAAATGCAAGATGCTATGTGTCATAACGTGTCATTTTGTTATAAATTACAAGTCTGGTTGGAATTCATGAATTCATTTTGGAGACTTTGACGTGCCACGCGAATACATGTACATGGCATGGGCATTTTATAATCAACACGCCTAAGTATCAGTCATCTTTTCTTAAACTCTGGTTCGTTGTTTAGGAAAAAAATGCAATGGGCGTTTAACCAATAGGTGGGCGTTTAATCGATTTTTTTTCGAAAGTAGGGGGTGGGCATGCCTGCGGTCGAGTACGGTAAACACGCATCTGGATAAAGCATTCACCCCGTTAGAAGGTCCAAGAAAATCTAAACTGATTATAAATCAAATATACTTCATATATATAATTAATTCGCACATATATATCTTGTTCAGATTGCGACAGAAATTATGCCATGCACATGAAATTGAATATAGATAACATTATAATTTAATACCATATAGAGTTGAAATCAAAATCATTAAAAATCTAATACTTCATTTTTTATACTGGTACAGCTCACCATGCAACAATGGCGAAACATGTCGCTTCAAATCTGACATAAAAGTTTATCAATGAATATAATCAATGTAAGCATTTATTTCAATAAACTTTTTCTCATATTTTTTTTTAGACTGCGATAGCTCACCTTGCCAAAATGGTGGAACATGCCGCTACGAATCTGCCATTGACGACTACTATTGTCAGTGCGACCAAGCCTATATTGGCAAGGATTGTGAACACCCAGTTTGTAAGTGCGATTTAGAATGCGATTTAGAATGATAGTTAAATTATAGAGGTTTTATGGCTAAATGACAAAGTTTTACTATACATGCAAGTAGAATATAAATCCTACCCAATGCATTATCAGTCAATAAAGACATTTATTACATGATCAGGGTTTATCGCTTAAAGAAATGATAAGGAAAAGCTATGATGCAATATTCCTGTGTATTGCACCCGGACTATTTTCCGATTGCACTTCCGAAATCAAATTTTCATAATAAGACGATATAAACATGAATTAATGTTCAAATAATTGACTAAACATAGATTGTTTTCTTATCCTAGATGATTTATAAGCGTACCATTTTATAATCCACCCTGATTGTCAATATTATCAAATATATTATATTTTCGCCCACTATGACATGGCAAAAATTAACTTTTTCCAGTAACGATTTTCTTTGTTATTCCATGTAATAAAGGGAATACAATATTCAAATTCAATATTGTAAGGTGTTTATTGCACTCAGGGGTCAGTTTGGATGCACTCAGCCCCTGGCTTTGATGCATCCAATTTGACCCCTTCGTGCAATAAACACCTAGCAATATTGAACCTTCATAAGGTATTCCCATAATCTTAAAAGTACAAAAAATATGTTTCAGCTCCAGATTTGTTAATGTCATTCGTATCTCCTTATGCAAAACGGGGAGTAATGTCAAATCCAGAAATACAATTAGATAGGGCCTTTTTGGGAGTAATGTCTGATGCTTTTAGTCTCTTCTGATATGGATGCTATAAATAACTCTGCTTTTCAAACATAATATCTAATATATAGTATTTGTACAACAGAAAAAGTGTGATAATATAAGTCTTAATGTAAATCATCTTTCACAGTGAACGGTGACTGGTCCAATTGGTCAGAGTGGAGCACCTGTATAGCCACCTGTGGTATGCAGCACCGTCAGCGCACCTGTACGAATCCGGTGCCTCAAAATGGCGGCAAGAAATGTCAAGGTCATTTCGAGGAAATGCAGCGCTGTCGGTCACAGCTTTATGATTGCTCGGGTAAAGACACGCAAGATTGTCAAACATTCCAGATAGAATGAGAAGAATCAATTATTTAAAAATTGAATAAAATAGTCACATACGAATGATTTAGATGTATACTAAATAGCATCAATATTTATCCTTTTTCCAAGTCTGATAATGCTTTTCCATATTCATATAATAATTATCAAGCTTACATTAGCCAAATTAATGTTTCTGTGCTCATTTTGTGCCGTTTGAAAAACCGTTTTTCGAAACCTACCAAATAAAGCAAACATAATCAATTTACCAACGTCCAGGATAGTATAATAATAATAATGATACCTTGTAAACACATGGCTCAAAGGCTTTGAAATATTGATCATTTCTTAACAATTTATATGCTTATACATTTGTTTATATTTCAGAACAATGGTCATGTGACTTCGGTACCAAGGACTGGGGTGATGATTGCGGAGTGATCACCGAGGGCGTCAGTTCTTTGGAATGGTCCCTTAACTATGGACCAACAGATTCATTGAATACGGGACCATTTGTGGGCCACACGACTGCAGATTCTAGGGATAGTTATATCTATATGGAAGGAAGTTCTGGAGTCTATGAAGAGTCTACCAAGTGAGTTTGTATAAAATATTTGCAACAAAATATGTTTTGTCTATTTATTAAATTTCGTTCATACTGTAGACAAGCTCTCTGCTTGATATCCATCTTAAAATATACAGCAGCAAGTGAACATTTGCTAAAATACTAGTCGCAACCCAAGTTCACTAGATTTCATAGTATAATGTAGTTCAGTAGAGCCTTCGTATGATTGGCTAGGACAAAATAATCGCCACATATATACTTACATCAATAAATAAACTAATTTAACTGCATATTAGAATTTAGTCATTTGTTCACATGATAAATTCACCTTACTATCTTCATCCAGATTTTGGTTGCCCCAACGTCATTGGGACCCCGCCCTGTACTGTCTGCAATTCTACTACTTCATGCGAGGAGAAGACATAGGGACACTGCAGGTATTGCGTCAGGCAAACAGGAAGGAAGACCCGAGTATTTTGTGGCAGTATTCCGGAGAACAGGGCGATGTTTGGAGGGAGGCGAATGTGGACTTACTGCTTTATGGTGATGGCATTAAGGTACCGACTAAACCAAATTATCACTGTGTTATCCCCCGTGAAAACGAGGGGATATAGGGTTGAGCTTGTCCGTCCGTCCGTCTGTCCGTCCGTCTGTCTGTCTGTCTGTCCCACTTGATATAGGGTACTATGTGCACGCGAGTTTGGTATGAAGCAATTGAGCTAGAGATTTCAAATTTTATACACGTATAAACCAAGGTCTGAACTCGTGCCTCGTCAAGGTTTTATCTGGATCAGTTGAAAATTGTCTATTCTGAAACACTTAAAAAATTGTCGATTTCAACCCGATGTTAAGTACATTGTGCAGGCGAGTTTGGTCTTAAAGAATTGAGCGAGAGATTTTTAATTTAATACACATATAAACCAAGGTCTGAAGTCGTGCCTCGTTATGGTGTCATCTCGATTGGTTGAAAATTGTCGATTCTGGAGCACTTTAAAAATTGTCGATTTTAATCATTTTTACAGATGCCAAGCACTTTGTGCAGGCGAGTTTGGTATGAAGCAATTAAGCTAGACCTTTCAAATTTTATTCACGTAAAAACCGAGGTCTGAAGTCCTGCCTCGTTAAGGTTTTATCTGGATCGGTTGAAAATTGTCGATTCTGGAACACTTTGAAAATTGTCGATTTCAACATTTTCACCCGATGTTAAGTACATT
>LQRL01128076.1:39473-51165 GCA_001703475.1 Hydroides elegans
GACTCAATATAATTCAATAGCAGACCTGTTGCATACACTTACCAAAAATGGAATAAAATTAAATGTTTAATGTAATTTAAATGGTAAAATTACCAAAACTACGGACCAAATCATTAAAAAACCCAAACAAAGGAAAAACATTGAAAATCGCCTCGCGAAAAAATTATAAACGGTTTGAGCGAAAATCAGACAGGCGTTTTATTTTACAAAATCCCGTTTTAAAATCATACAGTTTCAATAAATAATCAATTAAGCTGCTATATATATCAGTTAACACATAAACTATAACATAAACCCTGCATTCAGAAAAAATCTCACACTATCTAATATTTTTATCGTAAAAAGTAAAAAAATGTCGGAATCGCGTTGTCATCTGGTAAAATCGCGGGGTTCCATGAGATTTTCAGCCAAAAAGTTCTAATAGACTAATTTTCCGAGTATATTTCCGATTTTTTCAAGTTGTACACAAAAGTCTTTCTTATCAACAACCTATAGAGCCACTAAAAACAAGTTTTTGTGAGAAAATAGCAATTTTATAAGCATTTTAAGGATAAAAAACGCGTTGTAAAAATCGCGAGCAGACCAAAATTATAAACACACCCTAACACGCTATATTACAAATTTGGGCAAGTTATCGGCAAAGAAAAGCGAAGCTTTTCTTTTGCCTTTATACAACGGGAACATTTATTTTTGGATTAAGACAATGCGTTTTTGAAAACAGAAATAATACTATGGGCTCACATATTCAAAATGGCGGACCATGGAGAGATTTCTAGGGTACTACAGTACCCTAATGATTTTATTCACGTCGCAATTTTCACGAAAGTATTTCATTTCGTTTTCAAATATAATTAAACGATTTTTAACATACAAATATATAAGCAACAATACAGGAAAGTGCCAAATAAAGGAGTAAACGATACTTAAGTAGTAAGGAACGCAGTTTGCTTGGTTACAATGCTTGACGCATTATTTAGCTGCGCAAAACAATTATTACGTCATAAATTAAGCAAGTCCCAAGAAAAGTGTGACGTGTTAAATAGCATGAAAAGTAAAAAGGACAGTGTAAAACAATTAAGTGTGGACAATTAAGTGCGGAGCAAAGCGAAATTTAGATTTGAAAAGTATATTGTGTTTGATTAAAAACTATGTTAATGATATCCTTATTGTATTTCGACATTTTATTGTCTATCAAATGTAATCTATGTTATGATAGTGTAAAAGCACTTATAATTTGAAGCTTTTATGGCAAGTTTCGACTTTACATATGCAAATATTTGCTTGTAAATGTATATAAAGGTTTTCAAAGACTATCAAAATCTTTGCCTGTTTGCGATAGTACTTTCTAGTATACATACACCTTAAATTCTAGGTTGGATTTTCTGGATTGAAAGGCAACGGATTTGACTCAGACATCGCTATTGATGACATCAGTATCAGTCCTGGCCGATGTAACGTACCGCCAAAAGAACAAGGTAATTGCAATCGAGGGTTTAAAATCAAAACGTAATGCATGCATATTGTTTGGTACTAGAAAAAGGGTTAGCATTCATAATGTCCCATATTGCTCAGTTACAATAACTTGACGACATAAACAAATTAATTGCAATTTCATTAATTGCGGGCTTTTCTTATCCATGCTTTATACATGTATGCAATAAAAACAATTATTTACTTTTTGTAGATGGGTGTCTCTACCAGGGCGAGACGCATCTTGGCGGCTACACCTTCGAATATCAAGACAATTGCGTCATGCAACGTTGTTTCTGTAACCATGACAATTACTTAGATTGTCCCGCCTGGGACCAACGCAAGATCTGCTACAAACAAAACTCTGGTATTTCAAACGAACGAAACATTATTGAAAAAATAAACTCATTTTTCTTATAAACTTTTGTTATATTACATGTGTTTCCTTATGGTGGAGTCAAGCACTTCGCTGTGAAATTCAAAGAGATATAGTAAAATCAGTTATATTATTAGATTTTTCATATTGTGATTGAAATTCGAAAGAATCGCAAGAAATCCCGCAAGAAACCTGCCCGCACAATTATCTAGGAATCTGTTGATTCGAACATAATTTCGCTAGATGTACATGCTCATACATGTATATGAAAAACCTGCATGTACGTTTATTTGAATTTTAAATTATGCGGTGGCTTGCTTTTAATGGTATGTTTATTATTAACCCGATTTGGAGGTTTGTTTTGAGGTCATTTATATTTCTAACCCCCAAACAGGAACAAGGGTCAAGGCCAACTCCAGCGCGGCTGCGCGCCGTAAGGCCAGACAAAGAAGACTGCAGAGACAAAGAGAGCGAAGGCGGAGAGAGAAAAAGAAGCAGGCCAGGTTACAGCAGAAAGTGGCTGATGCGAAATCGAAAATGAAAATGAGTGGCGTGAATAGACTGAAGAAGATGAAAAAGAAGGTGAAGCGTGTTTAAAGTGATGCTCCAAGGAATCACAAGAAAGAGGAATGACTGGATATGAAAATGAAGTTTGTTTAATGCGGACTTTATGCAAAACAACAAGCTGATGATACTGGCAAGACTGAGAGATTGAAGCCTGTTTGGGAGTGGCATAGTCAATATGGTTTAAGCTGCAGATGTTGTAGGTTGCTATGGGCCAATATAAGACTTATATAGACTCTTATTTAGTAAGAGTGCGCTATAGTGTTTGGGATGCGAGAATGACGGATCGTTATAACATGTGTGTGAATTAAATAGGGATAAACGCAATTGGTTCACCGGAACATACTGGTCGATGTGAAATTTTACGACTGTATATATACTACGTAACATGAAGTAACAATGAAATGAATTACATTTTACGATTGCTGTAATCTTTGAGAATCGAAAAATAATTTGCATATTTTCTTTGTACAGAGCATTTATTCATATGTTACCTATATAGTCTTTCAATGTATTGTTATTTAATTTTGCATTTAACATGTTGCGCATGTTTAATACATGTATACACGTTGACAAAATATTCTGAGATGAAATATTCTGTATTTATTTTGATTTAATTATGGACTAGGTGTGTCATTACGTCCTTATGCCGGTCGTTTTATTTTATTTTACAGATTTGAAGAAAAAAAATCAGTTTCAAGTTAATTAACATTACTTTTTTTATAACATAAATATTCAATATTCATATTTGCTACATACTTAATGCCGTTTTAGTTTAAAATCATGGCACTAAATTTGTCCATTTATTGGCGTAGTGACGAATAGGCTTTTTTCCATTTTGAGATATTAGCAAAAGAAAATTTAATTTTATTACTGCAATATGACGTCATAAAACTTATTCGTCACTTTGAAAAAAAAAATAGATAATGTCAAGATTTTCTCTAAAACTAAAATTGATAGGACATTGTAACTGTAATATATTAAAATCATCATAAAACAAGGCTCAAAGTTGGTGTTAGCTCAAAATCGTTAAAAAATGCCTATTCATCACTGGACGAATTCTTCGGGTAAATCATAAAGTGCAAAATATTATGGGCTTTTTGCGTGCATGCGGCCTTAAGCATTTCTGTCCGACAATCCCTCTCCGAAAATGAATAATTTAATATAATATACTATATTGTTTTGTAAATACACATTTTGTTGACGAATAAACGTGTTTAAAAATACTTAGTTTAATATTTGTTGGCGCATGAAATTTGATCATAGCACATACATAAAAAGCCAGGCTTCAGCGTTTAAAGGCAAAATCTCAGGTATACTAGCGACACCATTTGGTTAAGCTACTGGCCACAACGGGAGAAGTCAATCAAGCTTTCCCTTAATGCTCATTTAACTTTTTGAGACTTGAAAATGCTTAAAAAGCTTAATAAAAAAACATAAATGGCTATATGAGCTCACATGGAAATTACATATAAAATCAGATTTAGATGGTTTTGTTAATGTGGCTGAAATAACATTTTGCTAATCCTTTTAATTGTCAATATTTTGCTTTCTAGATTCTCACATAGTCATGTACGATTACAAAACATATGAGTATGTGTAATTCAGAAAATTCTTAATTAAGAACATTTCACGGGGCATTGTCGCATTCTCCATCGCAACAGAAACAGCTGTGGCCGCTAAGTTGCTATGGTCAATGGTCGTTTGGGTGGTGCGGGTTATTAGATAGAAAGGGATGCATAGGGGTATACATCCTCTATTTTACTTGAAACCTCCCGATAACGGAGACTATGTAAAGTGATACGCGTTCCAACCTCTTTTATTTTCGTTAGCGTTTTTGCGTTTAGTGTTTACTGTTCATGGTTAATATGGTTACGGTTTATGAGTTATGCGTCTGATGGGTATGATATGTAAACAGCGTGATATTTTATTCAGATTTTTGCTTGGACATTTTATTTCTCTTTAAAAATGACATCAAAGCAAAATGCCAATGCATATGTTTTTTTTTTATAGAGAAAACGCTACATACAAAAACCCGACTAAATGGTGGCTTGCCGTGTGTACAAGGAGGAGCACATTCGATATCGATTTTAACTCAACAGTCCCTTGCTATGGTGCCACATGTTCCCATACCAAAGGTGATAAACTACGATTTTCTAAAAAGAAAGAGGCGCTTTCATTTTCAAAAGATTGAAAAAGGCAATAGACCGGAAATAAGTGCCACTGTCTTTATTTTGTCCCTCACCATATTTTTAGTTTGTGTTACAATTTACGCTAAGATATTTAAAAGGTAGTTTTAGAATTCAGATCCGATAGTTGAAACCGTTTTTTATACATCGTTTTTATTAATCTTTTTTTTTGTATAGGCGACCCAAAATATTCAGTTGGTGTTTATTTTCCGTTTCATATGACATTATATGGGTAATATAAAATTAACTTTTGATGCAATACTATGTATAGTAACTCTACATGTATGTCTTACCACTTCTTATCGGAATGATCGGAATGGTTGTTGAGAGGAACCCACAACCACTGCTAGATAATACTAAAGGAACGAACTAAATGACCGATTAGGACAAATTTTGATGGATTTTTTGGATCAGCTACATGTATTATTCCTTACAGCAGCCATCTTCTCTTGTTTTATTCGAACAGTACAATTATTAGATCCCGGAATTCTTGCCCCGATGCACTATAGGCGCAACCAAGATTAAGCAAGCAATTCAATAAAATCCTGGACGTCAGTTGTGAGACAAAACAAAATTGCCCCCGCGTCCTTTAGAAATCGTCTCCCCCTCTCATGTCCTAACCAACTGTTGCTCCAACGATTAGCTATCCGGAGCACCCTTGGTTCCTTCTCTCACTTCTCAAATACAAATCCAAGATACATATCTACGTGAATGTGTCCACAGAGTGCATGTATGTCACATATTGATGCTGGTGTTACCTTTGTCAATATACAGTAGGTGCCCCCTCTGACATTCAAGGCCATCTGGTATATCCTTTGCAAACACAGACCCCAGATCCACCTATCACCTATACATTATCATTAAATAATGCATCTGAATAGGGTACATCATATAATTGATAGTGTTATCTTTTTATAGGCGTCCCCTCTATAAATCCCACTTTATGTCCCAAAAATGTGACAGGAATTTTACTGAGACATATATCTCTATATACATTTATAATATAGATACGAAGAGGGCATGTCATTTATATTGGAGTCGTTACCGTTTGTCCATATACATAGGTGTCCCCCTTTTTGTGCCCCTCCGACTGTGACAGAATTTTAACTGATACATATAAAAAAATATATATCCATTAGGAATGTGCCATATATTGGGATCGTTACCTTTGTCTATATAGGTGCCCTCATTTGGAACTCCCCCAAGCTGTCCCCCTTTTATACCGTCTGTGACAGAAATTTGACTGGTGGTGCCACGGTTCTCCCTCACTCTTATGGGTCGATAAGGGGACCGAGGCTTTACCTCCTTCACCCGATGTCAGTTGCGGAGTTTACCTGGCCGCCCATCGATTTTATACGGGCGGCGACGACAGAAAAGAGAAGGGGGACCTCCCTTTTACTCCCAATGTGTGTGTGGCGTGTGTCGTGTGAAAAAAGAAAGGGCGGTGCAACATGTTAATGCAATTTGGTAACAGCAGTTTGAGTTGCCAAAGGGGTCGGTTGCGGTATCAAAAGTTGAGTAGCATGCAACAGGTTAAAAGTGTATGAACAGTATAAAATTGATACTAATGCGCGCGCATATTATGTGTGTTAAGGTGGACGAAATTATAAGAAAGGACAAGTTGCCATAGATATCAAGCGCAGGAGTTAGATATCGGCGTCGCAGGAGAGCACAGAGAGGAGACAACTTTTTTCGTGCTTCTTGAATGACGTTGCCACGTTGGCAAATATCAAGCTCCTAATATCTCACCCTCAGAGGGGAGCAGCCGCGAGACGCCAACCAACAAAACACACTCACATACTTGTCATCTGTGAAGAAGAGCGGGCTCGCTAAAAACGAAACCCCCAACTCCGCGATATCGCGGAACACCCCATATTCGAGAGGAGCGAGCGACGAAAAGGAGAGAGCACGAAAAAAGGGCGAGTGTTGTGTCATCGTCAGGGCTTGTGTCTTAGGAGGAAAAGAGGGGTGCTAATATTGGAGCCATAACACCGCTGCGCTTGGGTCTTTGCTGCGACGCTCTAATATCTAATCTCTCCAACACATTGTTGTCGCCAAAGATTGTGGTGGTACAAAACGGCACAGGAGGACGGAGAGAGAGACAAGGAGCAATAAGACTTATAGTGCTAAGGAACAGGGGACTTAGAGGGCCTAAGTCACCACCGAGCAAAAAGAATAGGAGGGAAACCTGCTAATCACTAGTGTTCGTTTCTTGGGCAGCAACGTGAAACAAATTAGTTTTCCAGCTCTCTCTTGTCACCAACTTGTTGAACGCGACGGTGCGTTTGCTCAATTTATAAGGATATTTTTGGAGAAGTAATTGTGTGATATCGCTGCATTTCGGAAATTACAGGTAGGTTCTTTTTAAACCATTGGTTATTAGTGATTTGCTTATCTATTAAAATGATTAACGAGTAATTGGGTTTACTCTTTTTTAAATAGGAGTGTTGAAATATGCACCTTGGTGGAGTATTCTAACCAACTCAAAATACTTCGAATCGCTAATATATGTATAATAAATTGAATAATATGTAAGCGATAGGAAATAACATTTTAACTTCAATGTTTAACTAGAAAATAGACCACAATAAAGAAATCAATTCTCAATTGAGACCTAAAGCAGTAACCTTTTTATTTCCTTGTAGATCATAGATAACTAACATTAAAGTGGATATTCGACTGCAAAACTTATCAAGGCAGGTCTCATAAGAAATGGAGTCGGAACAATCGGATGCTAAGCCAGGTAAGTCCATGTTTAATTTACTATAATATATGAATGTATTGGTAATTTGTAATAAATAACATATGAACTTGAAGATAGCCCTTATTTTAGATTTTGCTAATTTGGTGTTTTTGCATTGTTTTTGTTTAATTGGAATTACGTATATCATAATAATGTCAATATATAAAGCATACATATATATTTATACATAATTGAAAATAACTTCATTAATTACCCGTTATTGCATTTCAATTGGTTTTGGTTCGTTTAGGTCAAATGATTCATATATTGAATGTGATTTCTAAATAAATTCGCATCGCGAGCGAATTTATTTCACATGCAAAGCACCTATGAATTCACCTATAGACCTCACACGGCAGAAAAAGACCATCTTATGATTGCGGCACAAAAACAGAGAAAAAAAAACAGTATTGAACTTGGTTAAAAACTACGATAATTTCAAAGAAAGACACATTTGAATGAGTAAAGTGAAAATCTCAACTTGAAATCGATACGAAAACGGCTGCATATGGGGGCCCCGACCCGGTTTTTACTTGGTTTCTAGCATGCGAGCACCCATGCTCAAACAGGCGACTTGGTAACACATGTGCTAAGGCTGTTCCCCCTTCGCTTTTTGTGTAGCGAAAGGATGTTCTCTTTACAATGAAAGCAGTAAAATGTCTACACCTTTGCATCGGTAAAATAATGCATCTTTGACTTACAAAAACGCTGGTCGAATCTCGATTTTTCTTAATTACATTTTAGATTCATATTTTAATCGAGACCATCGAGCTATTCAGATTGAGATTATTTTTATTATATCATTTAAATAATGATTTGTGTACTATGGGTAACCCCAACAGGCAAAAATCAATTTAACTTGTTTTTTTTTTTTTTGAGAAAAGTTTTGAAATGGGCAAATTCAATGCATCCATAGAGCAAGGTTTAATCTTTGGCTGAAAAGTTTGTTATAGAAACAGTTTAAAAAAGTGTCCAATGTCGCAAGTTTCTGATGCTGCTTGCTTAATATTGATAAAAATAAACGGTAACCTGCAAGGTACCCCATAAGTGCACCGAATCTCTCTGGCTCTATCGGGCTTTTGTTTAAAATCATGAATAAGTTAGAGGTGGTGGCTGGTGTTCCTGTCAAATATCCCTCATATGTACCGTTAGTCGATTCCGCTCCAGTGACGATTATTATTAGGCATAGGGTTTACATCCATGATGTATCCATGTAAAATGGAAAGGAAAATTTGCAGGTTGAAAATAGCCCACGAAAAAATACGCTCTCTGGTGAACGTTGAATAACATGATAATTATTACAAACAAAAGGCGCATCATTTCATGTAGTTGACCTTAAAGGGATGAAACATCTGTATAACATAACGAAATACTATTCTTATATATTCAACTCGAAATTGCTTGTTTTTAACCTTTTATGACGCGTTTAAATTCGATTCCGGTCTAAAGTGGGAACACTGAATTTGGTATACTTTCGAGGCTTATATCTCGGTTCCCGATTTTGCAATCAGAAATGCTTTAACTGTTGCAAATGTTGAATCCCAAAGCTGGGCGCTTGGTGATATTATGAAAATATTTTGCTGGAAAATAAAAAAGTTAAAGGCAAAAGAGAACTTTTCAGGAAATTCTGTTCATTTTTCACAAGTGATTACCGTGTGCAGAAAATCGCATGCCACATTCTGTTGTTCCCTGATCGGTTAAGGTGCGAAAACTCTATTGGAATGTTATAGTCTACTGTTAAAATTCTGCGAATTCAATGAAACCCTGCATAAACAAACCTTTATGAATTTTCACGATACAGGGACACAAACGGACCCTTAAATCAAAGAGGGGCTGTTCTGAACTACATATTACAAGAAGACATCAATACCTCTAATTAAAGCGCCGTTGAATGACATGACATTGTCAAACTATATCAAACTTTATCGAATCACCTTAGATAATACTTTCATGTTTATTTCATGAAATAATTAAAAAAAACGAGTTTAAACAAAACAAATAAATTAATATTTTCCCCAGGAGTTGTTCGCTGCGTTAAAAAGGAAAACGTTGTGCGACATGGAAAATGTATGTTTGGTGTAATAAAACTTTAAGTAGATATAACTTTATTGACAGGCAGAGGTGAGGAGAACGACGAGAATGAAGGTGTAACCTAAGAATAAAGACATTTATATAAGAAAATAGATGCGTTGTTAATAGACGCCCTGGTCCCCTTTCACTTCTCATCCCGTTCCGATCATGAAATTCACATCCAGGTGCGTGTACACCCCACGACCATTTCTGAAAATCTGCAGGGCTTGAGCTCAAAACCAATTGTAGAACAGCGGTTCCAAAGTTCGTGAAAGAAACCTACCCTTTTTAACGTTAAAGCTCAAATATCATGAGTTACACTTGATGGAATAATTTTAGATTTTGAAATGTAATGGGTGTACATCTTATCTCTAAATACATGTATCTTTAATAATTCTATAATCACTTTTATCCTTTTTATGAACGTTGAATCATACGCATACTCGGTCGCGGGCGGTTCTAATGTTCGTGAAATGTGTCTAAATACTATTTTATTCCGTGTTAATCTTGCACCCCGGTATATATTTTTGGATAAGTCTTTATAATCTGATAATATGGGCATTTAATGACCACATTCATAAATAAGCGAGCAGTGTGCTCGACATATGTCAAAGTGCCGAAAATTATTAAGTCTCGAGTGCAAGTTTGAGTTCAGCATTCTGATAGGTCCAACAAAATGTAATTTTTAAAAGGGGTAATTCTAAATACATGTAGGGTTTTAACTCATTGTTTACTAAAATATTAAGCAAAATATTCGAAACCATCTCAAAAGGAATTTTATTGTGATATAGCATTTCCCGTGATAACCTTTAAGAATATACTTATTAAAATAATAAAAAAAAACTGTTCACTTTATTTGGTCATGGTCATTAGAATATAACAACGTATCAAAATATATGCTTAAATGCAAGATTACCACAAAGTAAATTACTATTTAGATACATTTCACGAACATTAGAACCACCCGCGACCGACAGTGCGTTTAATTTAACGTTCATAATAAGTATACATGCTATTGTAAATTTATGAAACATACCTGTATTCAGAGATAAGATGTACACCCATAACATATACAAATCTGAAGTAATTTCATTGAATATATCCCGTGATATTTGAAATTGAAGTTAAATAGGGCAGGTTAATTTCACGAACTTTGGAACCGCTGTTCTACCTTTTTATACTTTAGTTGGAAATTGTCTTGATTGTTTAATTATCTAGAGTGATCTATATATAATGGTAAATGTAAGATCAAAGTATATTCATTAAATTTAGTTGAACCAATTGTATGAAGACATGAATAAGGAGAAGCTCCTAAATGAACATCGTTCCATTACTACAAACTCAAGTTCTCCGTTTATCGGTCTTGGAACAATAGAACAGGGGGAATAAAGCAAGCTACCTTGCTCCATCGGAATAGGGGCACAAACAAAAGCCTGGGTCCACAGTATTCTAGGGCAAACGGTTGGTGAAGCTCCGTGGCACACCATAGCAAATAATTTTCTGTCCCCTAGAATTTAACCTCTTTTCAACCCCCCGACTCAGATCCAGTGCAGGTATGGGGAAGAGTGGGTAGGGGTGAGATTGCGGGTAGGGGCAAAGACAAATATAATGAACATGGATCGGTTCTCTGTTAGGTTATCAATAGGGAGGAGGCCCTGTCGAGATAATGAATTATGAGACATTTTGTAAAGCTGTATGAAAAACGTGTTATGCAAGCATATTGATATTTAAAGTTATACCCAGGTTGTAACCCTGTGCGTCCCATCGTAACCCATCGTATACCTACTTCAGAGAGTTGGGGCCCAGTGAAGGAGGATGAGTTTTTCTACAATTTTAATACATTTAATGTAATAAATCTTTAACACATTGTTGGTACATATGAAAATGGAACAACATAGCGTCGAGCCCAAAGATGATACAACCTTTAAGCAACATACGAGTTCAATTAGATCACATATAAAACTACAGGTGTAACCTAACACATTTGCCAATTTCTCTTGCTCCTGTCCCCTTTTCCGTTTGACAAAACCCCTGTTTACTTTCGTTCTGCAGCTGCCATATCTTAACAACGCTAGGGGCCAATTAGAGGAGAAGAGGGGAACAGAGAGAAGAGTCGCTACTGAAAAACAATGGAAGCGAAATCGAGTGGGTAATAGATGTTGAGAGAAAAAATAACCTGGTCACACATTGTCGGAATGGTTGTGGGAATCAAAAATGACGGGGTACAGGGTATTGATTGGGTGGTCATATCAAACACCCCTGACGCCCCTAAACCCCCAC
>LQRL01128096.1:7790-19339 GCA_001703475.1 Hydroides elegans
CTGTTGTATATAAGAATATACAACAGTTGTAGCTTTTATTATAATTTATATTGGAATTTATTATAGAATATATATTTTGAAATAAGGCATTTTTATGTTAAATTATTATTCATAAGATGGAAAAGTCTTTGTCTGCGCGTAATCCCTTTGTTCTTAATTGGCAATTATGAAGTATTGAAATATATTGTTAAGACGTCGAATTCACGTCGGAGACTGATTTAAATCTTTACAGTGTTATTCACTATTGGGGTTGCTGCCATTATTATGTGAATATTACGCATTAACTATTTATCATTTAAACATAGTAAATCATTCATTTACTAGAGTAAAGGTTACTTAAAACAATTCGGTGCAAATATTTCAGCATGTATTTCTTAAAATTATGATAAGGGGTAATTTAATGTACATATTCTCTTTAACGAATATGTATTCATAAAATAATACTTCGATATTAGATAATAAAATGTAATTAAGAGATCAATTAAATCTTAAGGAATAAAGGAATTAAAATAGGTAGTAAAGGTATTGCTTTGGTAGCTGCTCAAGTGATTATCGAGGCATATAGCAGAAAAATGAGTTGTTATGCCTTGTATCCTTTATATACACACACAAGCGTGCGGGCGTGCGAGCGTGTGGGCGTGCAGGCGTGCGGGCGTGCGAGCGTTGACAAAACCGAATTTAAGCGTGGAGTAATAAGCGTGCGGGCGTGGAGTTTTAAGCGTGCGGGCGTGGAGTGGCAAAGTTATAAAGTGCGTTTACTGTACATAAACATGGCGCGACACTTTATTCCTCGACATGAACACGTTGTTAAAAATGAGCGAACACTGTTCGCCTATCACACATGAGCAAACCTTTCCAACTGAACAGAGTTTAAGGTAATTGCTAACGGATCTTCCATGGACGAGCAGAACTCGCTAAAAATTTCTCAACATCAGCTAAACGATATTTTGTTGAGTGGGACTGTTCCTCTTCCATTTTGTGCACACTCGTAATGGCATTATGTAGGAGGCAGCATTAACGAAATAGCTGGATGGAAGACTATAGTTATTGATTGGCTGCAGTAAAAATAAGACGTGTTTATGCATCAAATTATGGATACTTCCAGTTGATTAGAAACTCAAGGATCGTGTACGTGTATAGCCTTCCCATTGAATCTGTACCAACCGAAAAACTGATTATGTGCGATCCAAAGCATCTGAGTGTGGCCAAAACCATCATGTTGCACTGGTCCTCTAACTAAGGAAATCCGTAGGCTACAAACGAACGTTAATTTAGAGGCGCTGGGTGCCGGATTTGCCAATACCCGAATTTGCCGTTCATAGGCTGGATGTATCAAAATCATAAATTTGAAATCACTTTATTGATTATTGATAGCTGATTAACCTCAATTCAACCAATTAAACTCTAGTCGAGGGCACTCAATGATTTATTTTATTCTATATACATCAAAATGTTTATTCTGAAGTTACAAGCAAGAGACGCAGAAAAGCTATCGCAAGCAACTATACAATCTCCTACCAGAATAAAGATTTCAAGAAATCCAATGTGTATGAGGTTATTCTTCAACAGATTCGTTTACAGGGACTAAATTTAGATACAGGTGTATCCGTTCATGTACTTACAAACATAATCCTTGAGTAAAATAATCGTTTCGAAAAAAAATATTTGTTCTGTTCTGAAAAAGTTGCAAGCAAGGAAGAGTTAAGAGTTAAGCTATAAGAATAAACATTCAACCGAATAAATCGTTGAGTGCCCCTCTCTAGTTTACCATTTAATAAGCGTGATATAACTTGAAGCTCTTCTGTGCTATTAATCGCACGGATAACAGGCATTTAATGTTGGTCATTTGTTTTACATGTTTGATGATCCCATTTAATTATCACTGTATGGTAATAAAAATGTGATTCCTAAAGCTTAGATAAATTCAATTGCATGTTTAATTGTATGTATAACCAAATCCGAAGTGCCTACCCACACAGGGAACGACGAGGAACGACAGCGATTCCAATTCTTATAACATCATGTAACGAATACATAAGCCAAGAATCGCTGTCGCTCCTCATCGCTCCCCGTATGGCCAGACACTTTGAATCGAAGTCTTGTTTAATGCTAAGTTGTAAAAAAAATGCAAATAAAAACTTCAAAAACAAAAGAAAGTCTTGCTTAATGACTTTCTTATGAAAATATAAACAACGTTTTTTAAAGGGGAAATATATCTCACTTAACATTGATTTATTCATAGCTAAGGAGAGCCGTGTAAATAAAATGTGCATATAATAACCCCGTAATGAATTCCACAATGCATACACAAGAACTCGCGTTTGGTCTAAATTAACCATATAGAGCTCTATAGATTATCTACCTACTAACAGAACCTATAAGGGTGTGGTATTTTGGTCTATTCATTTATTTCAGTACGGGTGTCATTCCAAATAAGTATTATCTATAAAGTTTTGTTGGTTTTAAATAATAGCTTAAATTATGAAATTCTGTATGAAATTAGTTTGGCACGTTTTAACGGGATTCGCAATTTTATCACTTGGATATAATGTTCTTTACATCTACTCTAAAGTTGGACAAGGTCCTAGAAGCGGCAGCTTTACCAGCTATACCGGTATGTAAAATTATTGAACTTAGGATTTCAACAATTTTATTGTTTTTAAAACATATAACAGATTTGTATGGTATGCACTTCGTATCGAGGCATAGCATCTATATGATGAATCTGACGACTGATTATGAAGTCATCAGCGGCAATATACATGAACTTCTATGTTTTTTTTTATAAACTCTGCCACTAGTTATTTAAAGAACATATAAGTATATTGTAGCTTGCCGATCCCGTGTGAACAGGCCCTTATAGTTCGAAAATGTTTTTTCATCTCATATAAATACATGTAGAATTCTACATTTTAAGGATTCACAAGAATATACAAGCGCTCACCACTAATAGCACTGCAATGCCCTCTTAAAAGCGGTCGCTTCCATCGATCTGTGCAGCACGGTTAAATTCGGTCCCAAAGGTTTGAGATTTGACGTGGTTGACCGTCAGTGCGTGGGTCTTGTACAAGTTTTGAAAGGATAGTCACTAAGTCTTAAGTTGTGTAAGGATAGTCACTAAGTCTTAAGGTGTGGAATAATGGTCACTAGGTCTTTAGGTGTGGCTCGATGTGCCCATGATGCGTATCCATATGTGTAATTGGTATCCATATGCGTAAAGGACATCCGTATGCGTAATGCGTATCCATATGCGGAATGTGTGAAGAGCACCTCATGAGGTATTCCTCAAAAAGGTGTTCCTTTTCAAATTCCATTTAGTTACAAACTTTCAAAAAAGGCCTTCCAGCTACAAGAATTTAGGGAACACCTTTTAAGATTTTTGTCGTTTTTTTAGGAATTCCTTCAACAATTTAGGGTTTAATTTTGTTCCGAAAAAGATAGCTCGGCATAACAAACCGAAGTACAACTAGAAATCAGTCATATATAACAGTATTTTTCATGAAAGGTGTTCCTCTTTTGATTCTCACCAGCTAGATGAGCGCTCTGAGCTCATCTATCTACAAAAAAAGGAACACCTTTTTAAAATAGAATTTTCGAAATATGGTTCTTCAATGTATAATTCAATGTTATAAAACGTTTCATGCAGAAATAACCACTTTTGAAAAATAAACCGTTGGATGCCCTTCATGTGTATCCGTAACGTAGTGCGTATCCGTATTTGGTGGCCCCATTGGTCCGAACAGTTTCATCCCTATGCGTATATAAAAAAAAACATATTTTCAAGTGATCCGGAAATATTTGTTATTCATATTGAAGGAGAAATATTAAAATGGTGTCACTTAACAAATGTTTACTTTGGAGGAGAGGGAAGGGAGATGACGACAAAATGCTTTAATGTTAATGAATGTTTACATTAATATGTTAAGTAATAAAACAAAGAAGACACGGATTGTTCCTTGCAAGCTTTTTTTTATTTAATGCATGCGCCTTTTCTTTATCTTTGGATGGTTCCATTTCAAACGTTTTGATATAGAATTTCGTTCATCATCGTAAAAGCTTAAACGGATATGTATACGAATGCAGAGACGAAAACATGAAGTAGGCCTCTATCAAAGCAGTCAAAGTATGAACAAAAAAACACGCATATACGTAATACGTAAACGGACAAATAGAACCTCCTCTCTATATATGTCAAACAGTTTTACTGCATTTGCGAAACCTGACATAACGATGAATGGATGAAAATATGTATTGTATAAATTCTTATATTAACGAAAATGCCCTTCTTAATTATTATATTGGAGGGGGGGGGGGGCTTCGCGTATTTCATTATCATATCCTTGTAACATTTACGCACCTTAACGTTATTCGATATTTGTTGCAAATGTTGAAACTTGATTCTATATAAACATAAATTTATCATACCAAAATATATTGTGATGCAGGTAATCAGGACGTGCAGTTTGTTTCCGAATCAGTGCCACCAAGTTACTTTCACACCACACAGCCTGTTACCGAACGCAATTCAAGTGCGCGACAAATACATGTACTCACGAACAACGACTTTCCTATATCAAGTCGCAATGCGATGCACACAATATCAGCGAAACCAAAGACCCAAACCAACTCCTCATCCTCAACCCATCACAGTTTATTGCTGACCCAAAGCATCAGCTCCTATTTTGCCATGTCTCCAAAGTCGCCGGAAGTACATTGAAGGAGTTATTAATCAGCTCGCAAACGGGAGATAAAATCGTGGATATTTCAAGCCGAAAGATACATGATCCTGTATATTTGGAATCGCTAGGTGTTAAATATGCGACCACTGATTTGCTGAGTTATAGACATTATACACATTTTATGGTTGTTCGTCACCCACTGGATAGGCTATTGAGCAGTTATAAGAATATGCTACAGCCAATGCCGCGCTTCTATGGACCACCCCAGAGCTACAGCAAATGGATAAATAGACAGCTTAAACTCCCTGAGAATAGATACGCAACGTTTGAAAGTTTCCTAACACTAATTGGCAGCAAAAACGAGAGACTACAACGTTCGAAATATTATAGAGACAGGCATTTCTTGTCCATATCAAGGCATTGTCAGCCGTGTTCGGTTCACTATGACTATGTTTTTCGGTTAGAGACTTTCGATCATGATGTATCACAGATTCTTGACCTGTTTCATATGAATGTTTCTCTTTCGCATAAAAATGCAGGCAAACACGAAGCGGGTGTCCATCAACATCGCATAGGCTCCAGTATTTTAAAAGAATACGCAAATATTTCACAAATCATCATGAACAATATCTATGATCGTTATGCCCTAGATTTTGAACTGTATGGATACAGTTACGATCGACTGAATAATGAAATGAATTGTGAAGCAAATTCCGATGACGATGTAAGATGTTGTTAATGGAACACTACACCATTAGATATATTATCACATATTTCACATATTTCAAGCTGATAGACGTGTGCATCAAATATTCTGGCAAAAGCAGATCACTTTTGAGTTGGCCCATAATTATACGTTTTATGCTTAGGTGTATTCACATGACACCCTGATCCAGTCTTACATTTCTCATTTAACTTTTCAATTGAATAATATCAGTTGAGTATATAGTATAGTTATTGAACAATTGGCGACCAAATATTGTGACTATCCAAATCAGCTGTTTCAAATATTCGGAAAAAATCGTTTAAATAGTGAAAATTCACATAACCCTAAATGAATGCCATGTAAAATTGTTTTCTAGACATATGATGGATGTTAAGATTCTCAGTTCCCCCGATATAATTATTTCAGTTGCTAGTGGTCCAAAAGGCTTTAAAATGTATTGCAATACCATTTAAAGGTCAATAAAACAATTTTACATGGTATTCCTTTAACGCTTTAAATGTTCACAATTGACAATATTCTGTCCGAATATTTGATACACACTGTCCAAATATTTGAAGCAGCTGATTCTGATAGTCACAATTTGTGGTGGCCAATTGCTCAATAACTGTATTATATATGTACACATATAATTCAATTGAAGAGTTAAATGGTAAATGTAAGACAGGATCATGGCTCCATGTGTATAACGCTTAGCATGGAACGTACAATTATGGGCCAGCTCAAAAGTGACTTGATTGGGTCCGAATATTCGATGCAAAAGTTTATGTTGTTTTGATTATATTCAAATTATTCAAACGTTCATAAAATGTTTAACTCATTATTCCATTTGATTGACTTTTTACCAAATATATTCAAAAGTAGACATCTCAGTATGAATTTAACTTTTTCGAGATATGGATGTTGATTGAACTAAATAAATTTAATATAAATGTGAAGATTACTGATGTTGATGTTAATGTTAAGAGGATTTTAAGTGTCATATCTATGGTAAAAAAGTTAACACTTTACAAATATCCATAGCAATTAAGCTTACGAAAACACACTATTTGAACAGTTTGATTATGACAAATCAAGCACTTATATCCGATGATAGTTGCTAGAATAAGTTTGTCTTGAGTTGCGTCTTAAAACAGTTGTAGCTTGTAATCGGTTTCGACTCAATTGGAGGCAGGTTCCACAGGAATGCCCCCGCGTATGAGAATGTCCCTTATCTTTTTGTATTCATCCTTAAGACCACTAGGAATCTATAATCTTAACATTTCATTTCTAGGGACGGAACATATCTTGTCACAAGTTCATTCAGGTAGGAAGGTGCTGTTGAGTGATAGGAGTAGGATCTTGTATACTATCCGTTTCTCTATTGGCAGCCATTGCAGCTTGCAGAGTACTTTTATGACTGCGTTGGGAGTGTTCTTGTTACTATCTTGGCTGCGGTGTTCATTAATCTCTACATGTGTTTTAATCTATAGCCTTGCAAACAATATAGCACAGCATTTTAATAGTCAATTCGTGAGGTGATGAGTTAATGCACCAGTTTTTCACAGGATGACTAGGTGATGTAATCGCTAATAGTTGAAATTCGCCGAAGGTGATACATTGATACACTGCAAAGATTCGATATGTGTTTATCCATAGATAGGGTTGAGTCGAGCACAACTCCAATATTCCTCGCGTTGTTTCTTACAGAAATAGAGGTGTCGCACACATTGATGGTTGCGATATTAGGTCGTTATTTGTTATGAGGCGAAAATACATCAGTCTTTTCTTCATTTAGTTAAGAGTCGGTTGATGGTCAGTTTTTTTAGTGCAGTGACACAAGATTTAATTGTATCAAGAGGACGTTTGATATATAGATTGTCCTCGAGGCAGAACGATATATATTTCGTAGAGTCATCAGCATATATTGAGTGGCGCATCCCATGTTTGCGGATAATGTTTCCTACGGGGGAGGTGAACTGTTTGTAATCTTTGGCGCCCAGGACCGATTGTAGCCGAATTTCAGAATTTTGATAAACCTGACACATTGCTAAATTGGCGTTTCCATTCCAAGTTCATTAAATTCTCATTTGACATAAAGCTATGGCTGTGATCATTTCCTTATCCTATACTTATCATGAAAAGCACTAAATCACACAATTAAATTGATAGTAATAATTTATATTGCAATGAAAAAAGGGGTCAATACTTGCTGGGATCGTTATCAACCATTATTTAAACAGGGCAGTGGACACTAGTCTTTTTGTTACTGTATTGGAATATACATAAATTATATGTGAGCGCTTTCATATAAAATCGTTTTATTTCTTTGGAGACAAATGACCAACATAAATTGATATATTATCGTATAATGGCTGAGAGCTCAGATATCTAATGCATGTATTTTCCTGTTTTTTGAATACTTGTTAAGCCTAAACACTTTGCTCAAACGCACAACAGAAGAGGATAAACTTACAAATATATTTTTTAAAAGAGAAAAAGACAAACTATGTTTTACTTTAAAAGGATTTTCCTTATGTTCACACAAAAAGACAGATAAACAGTACACAGTTTCATCAAATTCATCATGTATTGATCATATATCACATTTAGACCTGGCCATACATGATTTTCTAGTTTTCCTCAAATACGTTTCTCAATGCATTCGTTCTTTACAAACTAAATACCGCCCGTGTTTTCAGCTTCGCATAAGGAAGACTTTGAATATCATGATTTGTCAGGTAAAAAGTTCCAAAAGAATTATGTTGCTTATGAGTATAACCAAAGAGAGCTATATAAAAATGCATTCGCGACATCGTCATTTTTGTCACCAAACAACAACTGGTAAGCACATTTCATAGCCAGTATATTTAAGATTATGTATGTATGTGTGATATTTTAGGATGTACTTTACACTACAAATTTATTTTGCTTGTTGACATTCTTGCTTTTGAGAAGTTGAATGTACCTGTCACACCGATGTCCGAATAAAGAACATGCAGCCCCGTCGGGAATTGAGGTTTGACTGAATGGAAACTGGGGAAATATATATTTAGTTTCTCGGACACTTGTTTGTTTTCATGTTGATGAAAGCGTTTAGAAAACAATATTTAGTCTTAGTGCAAATAAAATATTTTGGATTATATAAACAGAGATATATCTAAACAAAATAATTGTGGATATTCATATACACTTTATTATGCTTTCGCTCAAAGCAGCTCTAAATTAATTGTTTTAATGGTCACTCCATTGACACGCCTTATTGGTCGTTCCGTTGACGGGCTACCTATTATACAATCAGCGCTCATAATTCATTTATATTGGGATAAACAATCAATCAACAAGTGCCCAATTATAAGCATACACACCTGGGTATGAAAATGCAAAAGAAAGTTTCCAATCGCATTCCATTATTACCGATCCTCGAGGGGAATGGAACTCTTACCCACCTACCCTATATTCTGGATTTTCCCGTTCAACAACTGTGGCGCCACGTATATAGTTCAAGTAGCTATCGTTTATTGAAAAAAATATTTGTTAAATGAACAATGTCAGAATATAATTTTGATAAAGGCCAATTCAAACAGTTAAATCAACCGATGCATTCTGGTCATAATAAAATTCAGGCTATGACAACGAATTTTGTTTTGAATGCAAAAAGGTATCATGTGGCTTCTTACATGATTATTATATAAAAATGAAAATGGTTTTGAAGGCTTATTGATTCGACAAAAGCGTATATTAGTGAAAATTAATAAAATCAACTCTAGTTTAGATAAGAATAAACTATCAATATAATTATGTTTTCTTATGACATCTTTTATTTTTGAGCCGAGGGGAGAGCACCATTGTATTTTTGTATTGTCTTTAAGACAATAGCGAGCGGGGTGCCGCATTTATACCCTTGTAATTCCTCGCCTGTGTATATCTAATTTAATTGATCACTCGATGAACCAAGTTGTGTTTTCGCAAAATAGTTCTTTTGTCATTGCAAACCATAGACAAGTACTGTTTTGTTATCAGGAAAAATCAAAACCAATCGGAATGCAGAATTCAGTGTGAAATTTGAACTGTGACGTCACTAATCATTACATATTTTATACAATTTATTAATTGTATTAAATCCGTTTCCATATTTTTCTTTCCACATAAAAAATGTATGAATGTCAATTGTAATAAGATATTGCAATCAAAATTGTTTTTTGTATAAAGCTTCATAAATTTGAATGATTTCACAGGGTGTTTTCCTCTAAATTTCTTCATATTTGGTCATTTTATATATGTATTTTTGTTAAATCTTTGAAATATATTTGTTTGCATATCATATGGTAATGGAGAGGTTGTGCAGAATTTAGTCATGTGTCAAAAATAGATCAACAAGGCACATATGACCAATATGCTTGGTTGAAAATGTGAAGGTTCGGCTATTACCACAAAGATTTTAATAATTGTCCAAACTCTACAATTCGGATCTCCATTGTCTATAAAAGGTTCAATGTGTAATGATATTGTCAAATTTTGAAGGATTCGTGTACGGGTTATTAAGTGAAATAAGAGTAAAAAAAGGTCATTTTTGTATGTAAATGATAGAGAGATTCTCCGGATGGCATAAAGTGCGGAAAACAGTAATGTGATCGCCAAAACCAAACAAGTGAATTTAATAGAATGGTCCCCCTACACTAAGCACTATCGTTAATAGTGTATGGTATCACCCGGTGGCTGATGGGATACCTTTTTGTAACAAATTAATCGATTGGCTGTTAAAGACACACCTCCATATCACTTGACTTACATGGCATGAATCATGGCATGTCAATAAACTGGCTTTCAAATCAAAAACAAACTGGTGGATGATACCATTCTCTTTATATCTTTGATATTATGATGGGGACCAGTCTAGTGAATTTTAGGGAATAATGCTAAAAGGGAACCAGTTCTTTTCCTTAGACTGGTCCCCATCCCTAATATCAAAGATATATAGGGACTGGTATCATCCACCATTTTGTTTTGATCTGAAAGCCAGTTCTTTCACATGCCATATAAGTCACGTGATTTGGAGGTGTGTCTCTGATGATGATGATATTGAACATAAACGCCTTTTCAAGCTTAGTCCATATGTTCATTAAATTGATTATCCTTTCGTATAGAGTCTTTATAAAATCCTTTTCACTCGTAGAGTCTATTAAATCGTATATCACCAGTTTCACAGATAAAATCCCAACAAATATCACTTTTCATTCACAAATTTACGCCACTCCTTTCTATCCTGAGCTAGAATCATTGCACTTTGTATTTCTATACACTTTTTCTTCAGTTGTTTCTGGATCAATTTGAGCAGAGTTAGTCTCTGGCCACCAACGGGGTTTTTGACTTTTCTCAGACCCTCGTAGAGTGTTTTTTTTGGCCGGTGCTGCGTCTGGTAGTCTGCATATATGGCCAAACACTCTGAGGCGTCGAGTTGCGATAGTCGTTGACCACGGTTTTTGACTAGCTCTTTCGTAGAGCTGTTCATTTGTTATCCAGTTGTTATTTGGTTCCCAATGGATGTTAAGGACTCTGCGAAGGAGTTGTCTTTGGAACGCGTCGATTTTTCTCTCGAGGGTATCTGTAAGAGTCCACAATTCACAGTTATATAAGTAAATACTTGCTAACAATGCGTTGAATATTCTGATTTTAGTATCTACGCCTACTTGTTTGTTAGTAAATATAGGTTTTAGTTTTGCGAAAACGGTGTTAGTGAGTTGTTTGCGCCGTTCTATGTCTTCAGTTGTACCGAGGAGACTACCTACATATTTACACTTTTTTCAAGCTTTCATCACCACCTTTTTTTATGTGATATCTTTCAGTTTTTGATTGATTTATCTGTAGGTTTCCCTGTTTCAGTTTTGCTGTGGTGGTTTTTTCTATGTTGTCTAAAACATGTTGCGAAGTAGATGCCCAGCCTATGTCATCAGCATATTGTTGGTCTAGTGTAAATGAAGGATCTTTGTAGTTCGAATATTCATGGTCTTTCAAATGATGTGGTAGCGGTTGTTTTTCTGAATTTTCTTTGATTATTTGCAGTTCGTTTTGTATTTCCTGTTGTTCTTCATCTGTTTTCGGATTTATGGTCAATAGTCCTTCTAATGCACTTAGTAATTTACTATCTCTATTTTTCAGTCTTTCAG